>WEKY01058522.1:9402-50338 GCA_013390045.1 Picathartes gymnocephalus | reverse complement strand
TTTTAAACTTGCCTTCTTTTAGCAAGAGCTCTTAAATACTTATGATCTTATTCAAGATCCAAAAGAACAGGAGGAACGGTTCCTTATTTAGTATAACCAAAGACTGGCAAAATTTAATAGGGAGTAGGAAATCATCAAAGGACATGTTCTGGGGAAGGTTTTGATATATGCATATCTTTAATGTTTGGTTAACATTTTTGCAAAAAACAAATCAAACAAAAAAAATGGGGATTAGTACTTCCTGGTTCTAAACACCATGTCAATGCAATGTCCATGAATGGAATGGATTGCTCTGGATTTTTGTTTCAAAACTATGTAGTTTGTAGCCGAATTTATGAACCTAAATATCACCCCAATAAAATTTTAAGGTCTATGTTCAATTCCATCATCTCAGCTCCTTGTATTAAACAATGTGTTCTTTGGTTGTTTAGGAGAGAAAAATAACGGGGGATCGTCCCTTAAACTGCTTTATAAAGGGAGGCACACAGTATTCTTACATGAACATTAGAGCTACTACATTTCTTATGGGAAGATATAGTATAGGACAATCTTTCCCAATTTTCCTGTAACTCCCACTGTGCTATGTTCTCTATGGCTCCTGGTAATTTTGCGTTCCACTGTGTCTTTGTAAAACTGATCATGTCTAATTTTTTCCCTGTGCATGGGTTCCACAGGTTCCAAAAGAAGTTATGCATGTTAGAGACCTGGGGGAGAAGATTCAAAGCCAGAAGAAATGTTTCAGAAATGTCTGGAGCTAGTGCACAGGAATAAGAAGTGTTCTGCAGTCAGGTTAGCAAAGGAACTAGTTAACCCAGGCATGGATTTTGCATCTAGTAGGCAGCCAAAAACATCTGGGATATTGTCTTTGCAGGTATTATCATAACAGTCTTTCATGCTTTTCCTGACAAATTTTACGTATAACAAATATTTTCAAAAACTTATGGTTTTTCCACCAGTTGTTTTTAATTTAGTGAAGTTCTTTGTTCTCCATGGAGGTGCTAAATAAATTACAACAGAATAAATCTCCCAATAGATAAGCACTTAGATGTTTTCTCTTTACTCATACAGCATTCCTCCTCCCCATCTTATATTTTCCAGTGGATATTTTCCAGTGTTACTAAAGCATTCATGTTGATAACTTTTGATTTCAAGGCTGTACAACTTGGCTTTTCCAGTACCAGAAACTCTTGGATTCAGGAAACCTTTACCCAGTACCAAGAAAGGAAAAGATTAAGAATCAGACTAGAAATGGGGCAGAGCTCTGGGGAAAGGGACCTGCAGGTCCTGGTTGATGGCAAGTTGAACATGAGTCAGCAGTGCCCTGGTAGCCAGGAAATGACACGTAGCTGTGTCAAGGAAGGTTTAGGTTGGGTATCAGGAGAAAGGTTTGTCTCTCAGAGGGCAGTTGAGCACAGGGAACAGGCTTCCCTGGGAAGTGGTCACAGCACCAAGCCTCTCTGAGTTCAAGAAGTGTTTGGACAACACTCTCAGGCACATGGTGTGACTCTTGGGGTTTCCTGTGCAGGTCCAAGAGTTCGACTTGATGATTCTGATGGGTCCCTTTTAACTCAGCATACTCTTTGTGACTGAAAATGAAAAATGGTTCTTTTCAACTCTTCTGTTACGTGATTAGTTTGGCTTGAAATGCCTGGGTTTGCACCTGAGTATCATGGACATATCCATGATCATGATGATTTTTGGACAGTATGCTTTCTTGATACAGAATGTTGATGACTCACAAGCATTAAGAGGCTTTATCTGGTCTCAGTTGTACATATCACATTACAGAAGAGTAATTTTTTTTTTTTTTTAAATGAGTTATGGGGTTTTTTTAAATGCTGGATTTCACAGATTTTTAACCATAGTTGTACCATTGGGTATCAATATAACAGTTGAAAAAATCTAAGCATTGTATTGTAGCAATTGCTTACTTAATGTCTGGGCTTGTTTGTGTGATTTTTATTTTTTGAACTAAGAGAATTAATTTGAGTGACTGCAAAGCTCAAGTAAGTACCAGTTATCAATTCTCTTTCTAATGACAACTGATAACATGATTTTTACAAATGTTTGAGCATTTGGCAAATACTAGAAATCGAATGAGCTGAAACTCCAGTCTGCCCTATTGTCACTACTGAGCTGACAGATGGGAAAAAGAGGAGGAGGTTGTGATGCTCTCCCAGAAGCCCAGGGGCGCACTGCAGAATGACTGCTGAAGTGCCTTGACACACCGTAAGTGAGAGAGGAGGAGATTTCAGCAGACATCGGCTGTGTTTTGCTTTGCTGGAAAAGTTAGCCTGTCTACCACAGCTTCCCCAAATGGGCTGGTGAAATTCTCTGCGGAGCATTTAGCACCAGAACACATTTGAACCTCAGCAGTGGAGGTAAAATTGAATTTCTCTGACAGAAGGAGGAGCTGGAGCCAGGCTACCTCCTCCAGCAGCTGCTGGGATAGTGGGAGGGCAAGACTATCCTTACAGCTGCCCCAGGCAGGTGGCCCAAATGCCAGCATCTGCTGCTGCCCTGGACACTGTCACCTGCCTGGGCCCTATCAGCATGGCCAGGGTGCTTTGCTATCCTGGCCATCTGCTGCTGTGAACATCTGCTCACTCTGCTGGTGCCTAAGCAGCAGGGAAAATCACCCAGTATGCAAAAAAGCCTGTAAACCCCAGAATAAGAACTGAAAAAAGAAATGGGCAGTGGAAGTCTGCTGGGATCAGATTGCTTGGCTTTGCCTTTCCTTACCTTTTTTTTTTTTTTTTTAATCTCCACAATTAGTCTGATGCTTCTCCTTTGGTTTTGTAAAAAGTGACTCTAGAAGTTAAAAGTACCAAACTTCAGTAGCTTTACCCATATGTGCTGCGCGCCTCAGGCTAGACAGCACATATTGGTAGCCAGACTGAGAAGAACATTTACCACATTACCTCTTAAAAACTCACTTTATTTTTCTTGTTGAGCTGGCCTCCATCCAATGTGACACTCCAGCGTGAGCCGTGTAGTGACAGCAACAGCCTCCATGGAAACACACCAGAGCATGAGGCCAGTCGTAGGGTAGAGAGAAAAGGCAGCTCTGTCCTTTTCCTTCATCTGTTCTTGCTCTGAACAAGCTTTCTTTTAATTTCTGAAGTGTTATTATGAGTGCCTCTCCTATGCCATCATGTTTTTGCTGTGTCTCTTGTAGCAGTGCAAAGTAACACTGAACCTGGAAAACCTGGGGCTGATTGCAAGGCATCACCATGCCTCAGCCTCAGAAACCTCCACTCCTCTTTTACATGCTGAAGCCAGGGGGGAAGCTGGCTTTCCAAGCGAGACACAAATAAATGCTGGCTGCCATGGATGGAAGTTTGAACGCGCACTGTGGAGTGACTAGCTCTTGTGGGCAGTGCCCTGCTGGCAGCCTTGGTGCTCCTGTGCCAAAGGTCCTGCTAACTGAATGCCTCTTTTTGGCAAGTGGGAGAGAGCAAAGGCAAACAGCATCTCAGAAATTTCCTTGATGTCTCAGAATTTGACATCTCCCCTGTTTCACCCAGGAACAAGTGTCTTGGGGAAAGGGTGGGTGGAGGGGAGGCGTTAAGCAGGTTGCTCTGCCAGTCGAGTACTGGGGAGCCTTTGATGGGCAGGAAGCCCTGAGGACAAAACACCTCATCATCAGGGCTATCACCACACCTTCCTCTCCATCAGATTGAAAACTCACTCCCCAGGTAATAGCATCATGCAAAGTTGTTTAATACCATTATGATATAATTAATTATATCATTTTCCCTTAATATTTCTCCAAAATTTTCCTTTTTATACCCTAGACTACCCTGAAGTAAATCTCTCAGTCTGACTATCCACTGTTTGATGCAGACAGTGAACCAGGTAGCTGTTTGGCACTCTTCCAAATGTTTGAGCATTTCACAGACAACAGGGTAAATCCAGCAAAACACTGCACCTACAGGGTAGCTGCTACTGTGCTGCACTTCCAGATACCTGGCTTTACATCTACAGAAAAAGTGACAAAAACCGAGTTTCACTGCATGTCACTTGTAGGCTCCCAGCTCTGAATTCATCCTGTGCAGTGGGAACTACCTATTCTGGATGTGTCACAGGGAGAATCAGGTGCCTGGCATTCACCACAGCCAGAGTACTGAGCAGGGAGTCTCTTAAAGTAATCAAGAAGAATGACTGAAAACAGTTATATAGTAAAATTTCCCATCTCAGCATATAAGGAGGCTACACGTGGGTTGCAAGGTAGTAGTTTTTGGTGGTTGGGAGTCATGGTGTGGTTCTATTTCGAGCTGAGCACCTCAGCCGTCTTTTCAAGGAGCTGAACTAGCTCTTTTTTAAATTTAAATAATACATCAGAACCCTGACCATATATGACATGTGATACAAGATGTAGCAAGCACATTTTAGTGTCTAATGCTTTAATACATGTGTTGTGAATAATAATGATAATAATAGTAATAATAATAATAACCAAAAAGAATCAGCAGACATCTTTGTCATATCAAACACTTCAGTGGACATCAGGAGTCACATTTGGCTTTCACATGCACTCCAGCACTTTTGACACCGATTTGGTTGCTCCTCATGTCTTTGCTATCCCAAGTGCTTTGGGTAGTTATGTGTAACACCAGGTCACCTAGGCTAAGTCTGGTCTGAAATCTTTCAGGTATAACAACAGATCTTAAAAAATCTGGGCACTGTTTCCTTAGTTAGATTTCCTTGCAAGACTCTTTGTTCCCCGATGTCTCAGACACACAAGTAAACTGGTTGTGCATCATAAGGGAACCAGTTACCTGGCTTCCTAAGTGATACTTCTCATCTACTGAAATTACTTCTCCAAAATCACCACGGGCTCTAGAACTCCAGTTAAGACCCTTAATATCAATTTTCAGTGTATGAGCCTAGGTCCTGAGATTATGTTAATTTGAACATCTACCTTGAGTTAGTGATCCCCAGCATGTTTATCAAGCTGTTGATGTAGCCCATGAATGTATGAACTTCCCAGGATCTTTCACATCACTTTTCACCTCTTCTCTTCCTCATCTACCCATCCTTCTTGCCGATCTCCTATTCCAAGGGAGCCTGATCATTCCAGCATCTTTTAAGTGTAATATGTTAAAAAGAAACATTGTTGGCTACCTTTAAAGTACTTTATATTGCTTTATATCACTTGCACTACCATAGCAATACAGCAAAGAATGCCATCTAGTTTACATAAAGTCACCCATAGGTTAATTAGTATGTGGATGTTAATTTCCAAAAGAGTGCACTAGGAAAAAAAACAGCAAAAAGCAATTCTTTCCTTAATTGGTTTTGTACGCACACCTCCTTCTATGTCTTACAAATGTACTCAGTGATTTCTGTCTTCATTTTCTGAGAAGATTGTGTGTCAGGTAGAAAAGAAGGCTGACGCTTTGTCTGTCTGAGTGGTTACTTGCTGACCTTTTGCTGTGGGATATACTATTTAGAAATATTGCCATCACATGCCATGACAATTGCATGGTGAGCACTGTAATGCTACATTTGCATGCATCCTCTGCAGTGGAATAAAAATAATTCCCACTTGTCGTTCTACCTGCATAATTTGATACAAATATCACATTAGAAATAATACATATTGATACAAACCTCACATTAGAAATAATACGTTCCCACGGAATGGAGGGAGGGGGTCTGTCCACGGAATGGAGGGAAAGAGCTCACCTGGTGAGCCCACAAGCTGGAGTAGAAGCAGGGCATATAATGTTAGTAGGGAGGGACAAAGGTGACTATTTTTCTGACTGAGAAGAAACATTCTGGGGGATCATCAGAAACTGCTGCCAGGTGACAAAGGAAGAAGGCAGTCTCTGAGCCTTGCTGGACTAATCTCTAAATTTCAACACTCAGACCTGTGTATTGGCTCTATAGCCATCTTTAGATCCTGTGACTTCAGTGGAAGTGGTTATGTTTTTCAACAAGAGCTTTGATGGACACAGTGCAGCTTAATTTGAAGACACTTCTTCTCTCAGCAACAATAACATACATTTCTACTATCAAGACCCAAAATCCACAACGGGTTATGCTACAGTGGTTTTAATGAGTTATTAGCATTATCATTTATTACAACTAGACATCTACTTGAGCTTGAGTCTTGATAACCTAGAACTACTTAACAGTGTTGAGTTTGACTTTTGAAATACATGTTAGAATCTTTGCGTTCACAGAGACTTTGGAGCTATTCTATTCCCAAAATATTTCTTTCTCGGAAGTAAGTAGAAGAAATCCCTGCAGCAGGGTTGAACAGCAATAGCAGACTATGAAGACTTCAGTTTTATTTCTGTCTCTCCACAGAGCTGGTTAGACACCTAACAGAGCAATTCCAGTGGTGGAGCCAAGGATCTACTCAAGCTCCTGGCAGAAACAGAGCACATCCTGCCCCTGGATGCATTGTCAAATCCATTGGCACACCATGCTGCCTTCCTGACCACTCCTCTCCTCTCGCTGTGGCACCAAGGTGGTTGCTTCACCACTGCTACTCTGAAAGATGAAGTGGGTTTGCAATTCTGTAAATGTTATTTCTGGTGAACCTTTTTACAGAGGCTGCACAGAAACCAGACCTGATGGAAGCCTCTCCATGATGAGTGGATATATAGCAGTACAGTCTCTCGAGGTCACACAAAACTAAATGTTACATTTGGCAGTGGTAACAAGGTAATCAGCACCCTTTTGTTTTTCTTGGTCATGAATAAATCCATCCTTGACAAGAAACATCTCTGTGTTCATTCAAAAGATGAAATATAATAAGAATACCAACACTCAACATTGAACTTATTTATTCTATCTACACATCCATTATTCCATATTATTCTTGGTGCCTAGGAAAATGTTCTTTCGCTTCCTTTAAACAGCTCTTGTCCATTGTTGCTGTTTGTAATCTCCTTATTTTTGCTGAGGGTTGTCCTATTCCCTCCCTGTCATCATTTAGCAAAGCTAAATGCATTTCATTATTTTAATCTTTCTTGAAAAGTCAATCCCTTAATTAGAATCTATGGTTGTGGAGCTTCACTGGTGTCCTCAGGCTAAACACCACTAAGGCTGTTTTCTTACTAATTGTGCTCACAGACAGGACATTTGTTACTGTTGTTGATGACATTAATTTGTTTGGGGGTTTTGTTGGTTTTTTTTTTTTTTTTAAAGACTGTTTATCTAGGTGAGAAGCAAAAAGCAGAATATGTTAAGTCTGATTTTCAAAGTATCAAAGCCTACAAGGCATAAAAAACTATGATTTTCTTAGTAGGGATTTTAAATTGAAACATGCAAAGACGTACCTAAAAGTCTGGGGTTTGGAGACTGAGCACATCAAAATCTCTCAGTAAAACATGGAGATTTTAAGAACATGCTTGTAAAAGAAGGCTATCAAATGCTGCTCTGCTCTCTCCTACTAATTCCTAATGAGCATCAAAAAATGTGGAAACAATCCTCCATTCCTAATCTATCAAACACTATTTGCTAAAGGGGCATTTGGAGATTAAGTGGGAAGAATAGTAATGCAAAAAAAAAAAATTGCTTACCTTGTCCTTTCTCACTTCTGTCTCCAGTTTTGCTCACTAATCAACCTACATGCAAGATTTTATGAAGGATTTTGTTCCTCTAGAATGCAATTGAAGAAGAATCAAAGAACCTTTACAAAGGCACCACAGTGACTTTTTGAAATAAATTTTGATGAGCTTCTTAGTTTGTAATTTCTTCTCTACATACTTAGGGATGTAAATTTTTTACATATGCCATTGCACTCCATAGCACCACACATACTAGTTTAGACAATAAATGTAATAAGTGCTAGCTGAGGGGATGTATCTTTCACCTTGCACATAAATTTACTGTAGTTTGAATGTTTCTTGTGCTGGGATATGTCCCATTTGATTCAGTTCTATTTAAATCAATTTTTTCATTACATATAAGTTGAAGTTGCGTTGTTTGGACATACAAAGTAATGGTATTCCATCACGGTATCTTCAGAGTGTGTTTCTATCTCTCTCCTCTGGCCACAGAGATTGTGAGGTTCAGCTGTGTAGTGTGGCTTCCTCTATAGTGCTCAGGATGAATCCTATTCTACCTATCCACTACATTGTGCAGTCAATTCTCCTGTGTCCCACATTGTAATCTGCTAACTACTTCCAGTCTAAAGAGTAGCCTTTAAAAGGCATTTCTCCTTTACCTGGGAGATGAATCTTAGCAGTTGGGATTTCCTAGACCCTGCCATGGCCACAATTGGTTTTTTTCACATCAGTCCTTGACCTGATGTGGTCTTACCCCTGGAGAAAAGTGCCGAAATAGCACCAGCTCACACTTATGATTTAGCTGGGTGACAAATTGCATGCTAATATTTGGATCTCTGCCTTGGTTGCCCACACAGATGTGACTAGAGAAAAACTAACTGCCTGTTGGGCCAGAGCATCACCATGCCTTTGGGGATGCCCCTGTCTTTGCATATGAGCTTCTCAGTGTTCAGTATCACCTGCAGCACCTCTACCTCCCCTAAGGTGTACAGCTGCTGAGGCAGACAGGCTTTCTCTTCCCTGTTCTCTTTCTGCCCATGCAGCCTTTCCTGAACCACCACTAAACTTGAGCAGAGCTTACTCTCTCTATGAATTTCTCCAACATGGTGATTTAAGCATTCTTGAGGTGTTTAAGAGCTGCAGCTTAAAAACCTGATAGTTCAAAAACTTCCTGTTTCCAAGGTGAGATGGCAAACACTGAAGACCCTGAAAGTTGAACTCAGAGTCCAGTAGGTTAAGGCCCCTCTGGGAATTTCAGAACAGATTGGGCATCTTGTCTGGTCAGTCTGGAGTATGACAGATCTTAAGTGAAAGACATGGGGCACTTCCTGACACTGGGCTGCATCTGAACTGGTTCAAAACTTTTCTTTGAAGGATTTAACAGCAGACCAGGATGTTTCTGGAGAGTGAACATCTGGTAAGTTAGACAGTGCTAGAGAGTCAGTAGGCTGGATCCCTGGGATTTAGGCATGTGGATTTTGTCTAAGTCCCAATGTAATTTTGAAAGCTGTATGTGTTGCTAATAATGTCTGCTCTTCAAAAAAAATCTGGCAAAAAAAATTCATGTTCTAACACCTATATACCTATAGTCATATATCTACTGACTTTGATTTTCAATGAAACCAATGTTTACACAACTAAGTGATGTGTCTGCATCAAAAGGTCCTTGGCATCCAGCTTGCCTCTGTGCACTGTATACTACAGCTCTGTCCCAGGCTGAGGGGTGAAACTCTCTGACTTTCATCCATCCTGGTACTGTAAACTGAGAGATTCATTCCTCCTGTGTAAATAGGAGACAAACTAGCTTTCAGGTAGCACAGAAAAACAGCAGTGAATGCTTTATCCCTTAAAGGAGTAAAAAGCATCTGTAGAAGGAAGACCCATCCTTTAAAAGCATAAAAAATACTTAAATTTGGCAGAGAACAAAATATTTTGAAATTATGTAACACAGAACAGTCACTGACTCTCCTACTGAAATGTGACACTGTTTTCAGGATGCTCAGGCACTCCTGCTGGGACAGATAATCTGCATTTAAATTACAAAGTTCAGCCATATGTCTGGCTGGAAAATGAAAAAGGTGGAATGATAGATACTACCTTGTGCTTCTACTCTTGGAGTCTTTTTCATCCTGCTCAGTCACTCTCATGCACTGTGGTCTGTTCCAGGATAAACCTTCTTCCTATTAGATAATATCCAAATGTCTCCAGGGCCTGTTTCACAATCCAGCAGTCTCTTTTTTTTTTCTCAGAAACTATATATCAAATCTTCAGTGGGAGCAAGCTTTTGACTAATACTCCCCTCTGGTTATTTAACTTGTAATAATGTATCAATTTAACCCATGCAACTTTTATTTGATACTTAGGCTATGACATATGGTTAGGGATTCATACTGTTCAATTTAGACAGATCTTCATTTACAAAAAGGGTACACTCCACCTCCCCACTCGTGTGTGTGTGTGTGTGTGAGTTTTAGAATAAGAGATCAGTATTTCTCTATCATTCAAGTGGGTTTTTTTTTCTCAGCTAGTGTTGACTATCTTTTGCTATTATCTTTCAGGGAGAAAAACTTATTTTTGTTGTACCTTCAAATTAAAGCAGCATCTTCTTTGTAGCTGCTGTATATATTCTGTAATAGCTTGGGTTTTACTTTGTTTAGACTCTGAGAAGTTGCTGTTATAATATTTCTGGTAATTTAGTTGCACATTCTGAACCAAAACAGAATTAATTGGTGAGAAAAAAATATCTTAGTTCTAGTATTATGAAGAAGAAAAACTAAAACAGCTTAAGAAAAAAAGATGTCTGAAATATAGAGACATTTCCCACATTTTCAGTGTTTTACTACTTTTGGACTTTTTTTGACTTGCCATTGCAAATGGCTTGGATTCAAGAAACACAGAATAAT
Organism: Picathartes gymnocephalus; assembly: GCA_013390045.1. Taxonomy (NCBI): domain Eukaryota; kingdom Metazoa; phylum Chordata; class Aves; order Passeriformes; family Picathartidae; genus Picathartes; species Picathartes gymnocephalus. Next base: position 39,909 of record WEKY01058522.1, on the reverse strand, counting down.
GTAGGCTTAGTGGTTTAGTCATGGTACCATGTGAGTCCTAAAGGCACAATCTGAGTTTAGACATCTGATTGCTCTGCTCTTCAAATCAGAAATACTCCCATAATTTATAGTAATCATTGCAAACCTTGCAGGTAGCCAGGGAGGACACTGCACAACATCAACCCATTGCCATCCTTGTAAATGCCACTTGGAGTTTGATGGGGACATTTTTAAGATACACATGCAAAGAGCTGAGCTGAAAGCTGCTGCTCTTTGAAGGCACAATCTGCTTTTCTGGAAACGACCATTTTGCAGGTGAGCAAGACAGAGTCAAAAGAAGTCTGACTGTGGTCTACTTTCTGTCCATCCAACCCAGCTCTGGTTTGCCCTCCCTGCTTTTGAGACCCTGCAGCTGGACTGAACTCCTGACTGACCCCTGGCCAAATCAGTGCGACACAAGGAGTGTCACTGTCACTGGGAGTGCCAAGGGAACTCCATGTGGTCCCAGGCTGCTATGTGGATTCTGCTGTCTCCAGCCAGCAAGATAGAGCTTTGAACTCAGCTCTCACCTGCAGATCTCAGTGCTTTTATCACCACTTTGAAAAAAAATGTGGAAGGACCATTAGTTTATACCAAGTGTGAACTGATAAAAATGAATGTCCTTGTGAATTGCTCCTAGAATTGTCACTGGCTTCTAGTAAGAGCAAAGAAATACAAGAATCAGCATAATTACTCTGAAGGTACTTATTTTCATGTATTCTTTGTTGTTGTTTTATTTCAGGACAGGTTTAATTAGAAGTAAGTACTGGTATATGGTTCATTTTGGAGCTCTGAAAAATCTTTTCTTGTGAGGGTGATAAATCATCTAAATAAGCATGCGTGAAAACTTGTAAAATGTAATTTGGTACAGAATTTTTCCACACGTGGCACATATCCTAAGCAAGTGTTTTATAAGAGAGATCTGAGAGTTTTATGGAGCGTGGTTTGGTACATAGCATAAATAAACTGAACTTTGCATATGGGCCATACACAAAATACTATAGATATCTGCTTAAAGGAAGACAGCATGACAAACCTCTAGGAGCCACAAAGTCTACCTGGTACATATTATGCATCTCAACAACCACTGCCTAATGGACGTGCTGATGCCAAAGGAACCCTTTGGGTCTTCCTGAGAAGAATGCATACATCAGCTTCCATGAAATACGTCATCCCTTGCACTCATTTTATTAAGGAAGTACCAACAAAACACTGTGTTTAAATAGCTTTAAGGATCTGATATAAATCAACAATAGCCAGGAAATTTAAGAAAGCCAAAGACTGACACTCCCTCTTCAGCACATTACACCCTGTTTTTGCGAAAAAAGCTAGAAACCTTGGGTATCCCATCTCATTTTCAGTTCTTGCTATGTCAGACCCTATGGAAGAAGTACCAGCAACAGATGCTTCTACCTTAGACCTTGCATGGCGAGCATGAAGTCACAAGAAGTCCTATGTGCTTTACATAAGATATCAGTAACATTTTCCCCTGAGACACCCCATTCAGCAGCCGAGACTGAGTCCCTGTCCTACCCAGCTCCTCTCACCCTGAGCTGCTGCTGTGGCTGCAGTGCCCTGCGGAAGGGAGAGACGCTGTACACATGCCAGAGGAGCGGCTCCCCAAAGCCTGTGTGGAGCACATTTTCCATTCTGGCTTTGGTTCAGTGGCTGAGGTGATCCTGGGGCAGTAACACTGCCAGTATCACTGCTGCCAAGCCTGTTGGCTCCCAGCAGCCTCCAGAACTGCAGCACAGCCCCCGCTGCACAGTCACAACTACCTGAAAGGAGGGGGCCAGGAGGGGGCCGGCCTCTTCGCCACGTAACAAGCAATGGGACAAGAGGAAATGGCCTCAAGTTGCCCCAGGGGAGGTTTAGATTGGATATTATGGAAAATTTTTTCACCAAAGGGTGCCCAGGGAAGTGGCTACCTCCATCCCTGGCACCATTTAAAAGATGTGTAGGTGTGGTGCTTCATGACATGGTAGACTTGGCCGTGGTTGGATTCAGTGATCTTACAGTATTTTCCAACTGAAGTGCTCCAATTATTCTTTGAAAATATTTTATTCCAGTGCAGGGTTAGATGATAAAGGAGGATTAGTAAAGATGTGTTTAGATAGATGCTGCTTTTCTTCTGGTCTTTTCTGTTGCAGTGATATCTGCAAGTTATCAAGTGCCAGTGTCTATTTTGGACCCATGGAAAAGGAAGGAGACATCTTCTCCATAGACTTCTGGGCACCTCTAGCCCCAGCAGCCTTATCCTAAAGCAGCAGCTTCTCTGGTCCTATACTTTTTGTGCCAGGACCCTCTCTGTGTCATGCCTGGGCCTAGGGGATTCGTCCCAGACAGAGGCAGAGCTGTCACCACCTCTGCAGCAGCAGGGATATCACAAGACACAGGGAAGTAAGCCAGGACTAAGGGCAAAACAGGCCCTGAATGAAATCCCCATCTCCTTTTGCCACTTTGTAATCCTAGTTACAACCTTGATTCATAGTGAAACAATTCGGAGAAGTGAAAAAAAAAGACTTCCTTGTAAGAAGATTCCTTTTTATTGTCAACTCTCACACAGTCGGAGGATGAAACTCCCCAGGCAATCAGAGCGTCTAACATTACAGGCACAAGGTTTGTTTTGAGAAAACAAATAGGCGTCAGCATTTTTACAGTTATTTTTTCAACCTCTAGACATGTTGGCAAGGTATCGATTCAGTGGGTTTTTTACTTGAAGGCAGACAGGAAAGCACAGTACCAGGTGGGAGTGCAATATGCCACTTGTCTGTTAATGATAAAGAGCAAAAATGCAAAGGAACCATAAACCAGACAAAGCAAAAGAGAGAGGCATCCACAGAAGTGGGTGTGTGGCAGTTACTCAAGGACTGGAGATGTCCCTTGTACTAATCTAAAGTCATTATTGTAAAAGCAGCATTGGTTAGGGACATTTGCATAGCTGTGAGTAGTTGAGGGCTTTTGGTTTGGTATTTGTTTGCTTGTTTGGTTGGGTTTTTTGTACCAAGTCTTGCTTTCCATAATGCAGTGGTGTAAAAATAAACTAAAATCTGTTTAAAGGGAACTGGATAAACACAGTGTAATAAAGACCACTCATGCAGCTTGCACCCTCTGTCTATTAAATGTTAACCTTGAATTTTTGTAATACAGCTTAACAAAGATTACAGCATTTTAAATGAAATGTGATCACTCTATGCTTTTATCTCAAAATTCTGCCCTCATTTGTGCTAAGTAACCCCTCTGACTCAAACTTATTACTGTAAGATGGGCTGTAACTGTAGCCATCAGTGGCAAACATGAGATAATTCATATCTAAACAAAAAATTCAGTGTGCCTGAACAATACCTTTGAGCAGTGTGGAAGATCCGGCACAGGTGATATTTTTTTCAGTTTGGTGAACCTGTGTTGAACAGGTAAAATGTGAAACCAAGAAAGCAGCGATCAAAAAAGGAGAGGAAAGTTTAACAAATAGTGCTAGAGCCAGGAGCTATCAGTTTCATATCTTTTTCCCTGAAGTGAATCTGTGACGTGCAGAGTCAATAGCAGAGGTATTTCCCAAATTCAGCTCCTGACCTTGCAGCTGGACCCTGCCCCTGCACAGCCTCCCAGTGTTCACAGCAGACTTGCAGCCAAGCCCAGATGGTTGCGCATACAGATGTGATAACTTGACCAGTGACCTAGATAAGACACATTTCCTAACCCAGAGGCCAGACAGTTTTAAGGGCACATTACTGCCTCCCCTCCACAGGAGAAACTTGCCCCAAAAGGACATCTCTGTGTGGGACAGCTGTGGTTTCAGACAATGGCAGGGGCTGTCATCCAGAGGCAGAGATTGTCCATGGCAGCTCTGTGAAGGTAGCAAAGAACTGGAGGGAAAATATGAAAAGAAGATGAATCTGTTCTGCACTAAACATGTTTATTTTAACTTCTCTGCAGCTTCTGAAAAATCACTGAGCAAAACCCCAGGGTATAAATCAAAGTGAGAGAGAGAAAAAAAAAGGCAAGAGAAAGAAAGTCATTACTTTGATTGGCAATGAAAGATTACTTGGGATCCATAACTGTGTTTACCTAGCTCAGCTTAAAGTTCACCATTCTAAACTCCTCTAAGGAATCTCATCTTAAAAACAAAAAATAAACCAAAAAAAGCCAGTGTTCACGGAAAATTACTTGTGTAATGACAAGTGAAGTTTGGGGTTTGCCACCTATGCTCACACGACTACGTTTTCTTTACTATTAAATTCATACTTTATGTAATTTCAAGCTTTGTCTACTAAGAATTTAATTTACAGAATAAAGCCTAAAATTATGAACATAAAGACAGCTATGATATTATTTTTATCCTTTCAATTGCATGTTCTTTAGCTATACTTTAGCACAGCCCAATTTACAGTCTAAGGCCAGAAAGTCAGTACTAGGCACACAGTTACACTAAGTACTGCTCTCACTTGTTCACTATAAGCTGCCTATTTCCTTCTCAAAACTTGTTTTCAAAAGGATCTGCTTGCATAATTGTGCAGCAACAAGCCCTCGTAGCCTCAATCCCCAAGAATGTTTTCAATGACCTCTTCCTGTACAGTTTTTCCATGAGAGAGAGAGAACTGTTGGGAAAGGGGGTGCCAACAGTGTTACCAGAGGGTAAATGAGTAGACAGATGCAGAATAGAGATTAGTGTTTTAGAAAAGAAAAAAAAATTCTCCCTCCCTGGTATTACAATTGCTTTTAAAACACATCCTCTCCTTTTAACATTTCATGTCCTTTTTGTAGGCACTTCCAGCAACAAAGTAGACCATAATTTTAGAAATGTGAATATTAAAGCAGAGGAGTGGGCACACAGCATGGCTGCCCGTATCAAACCCAGACCGTGGGTCAGTCCTGGCGAGGAAGAGGCTGGGCAGCTTTGCAGGGGCAGTGTGAGTCAACACAGCCATTCGTGGACAGATAAGAGAGTGCAAACAAAACCAGAGCATCAAAAGTGAAATGTCTGCTTCAGAGGGAAGCCGAGCTCGCTAACACACACATACCTGTACCACGTGTCTGGCAAATCAGGATTTGTTTATTTACAGTATCAGTTTTGGTTATGGAGAGCTCTTCAAAAATCTGAGGACAAAATAACCTTGAGAATTTCACAATATTATTAAGAACTAATTATTAGCCCCTGACAGACCCCATTTATCACCATGAAAAGCAGATACATTAATTAGAGCACTTCTGGCATCACAGCAAACCTGTTTCCTTCATGTTAGATTTTGGTTTAGATTTTGTTCCCAGAGGGATTACAGGAATTGTTAAATGTACCAAAGAGCAGTTGAAAGATTTTCCACTATGATGAATTTAAATTTGGGCTTTTTTTGGTCCCTGAATCAGGCTCCATAGTAACCTCTGTCACCAAAGACTTATCTTTGCTAGTGACAGACAAAATTAATAATCAGAGTTTCGTTTTTACCCCTGTCACCTACAGCACTGATACTGAGGACCATGGGGTAGATTATTCAGCAATTAACATTTTGTGATGTTGCTGTATACAGCATATTTCCTATAGCTTAAAAACATGCCATGCCATTTCAATGCAGAATAGGCAGCTTTTAAATTTTGGATTAGATCTTAGTGAAAGTCTCCCATGACTCATTCAACTCCTGCCATTACCTTATGTATTGTGATAATGGTGTAATACAAGGTAGGGATTTAAAAGGACAAGAACATAAATCTTTGAGATTGATGGCATTTTGCCATTGCCTGTGTGTCAAGAGGACTGACGGAGCTTGCTGTGTTACAATTTCCCATCCTAGTAGTAGTAGGAGTGCAAAACGAAAACTTTACGTTCAGATCAAATCCTGTGTTTGTCTCCAAAGACAGAATTTCCCGTGAGATTAAGACCTACAAAATGTGGTCCCATAGGGAAGAACTCAGAAGTTCTCAATAACATCCTGAGGAGGCCTTACCACTTTGTTAGCCACAATCAGCTGCAAATTCCCCCCCACCACTATGGCTGCATTTTTCTCTGGATGGGAGAAAAAAATCCGGGCAAGTCAGATACCCCAGTGCTCCATAGCTTAACTATTCACCCCAAATGATCTGCCTCTTTAAATAAAGCACAGGCTGGGACACGCTATCTGCTTCTCAGAAAGCCGAAGGTGGATGCATGCCAGGGATTTGTGCAGCTTCCTGGCTTTGCTGATAAAGAAAGGCCACTGTGAGGTAAACCTCTGCTCTGTCCCTGACACGTTTTCCCAGCAGCTGCCCAGAAACTAGGCACCCGAGAAGACAAGGAAAGCATGGATCCCGTGGCACCACAGCTCGTTGTCCGCATGGGAGGAAACCTCTGAAAAGTCTGCACGGGCTTGTGCTTCTACATTTAGAAATGTGAGCTTCGAGCCCTAGCATTTGCATCAGCAGGTGGAAAGTATGAGAGAGCACATCTAATGCTGAAAGTTAATGACACCATTTGACCGTGTTAACCAGTAAGTGACAAGGCAGGGTCATGGGAGTTAATTATTCATGTTAGTGACTGCTAAAAGAAATGTTTAAGAAATGTTGGTAGTTTGCACTGACTGCAATGGGAAGTGACTAATCATTTCAAAGTTTAACCTTGGCAGCTCTAAGCAGACCCTTCTGGCTCTTTTTTTCCCAGTTTTGTTTTTCAAATCAATACTGTCTACTTCACAGGTTTCACGGCAGAAAACACCCTAGCTGGCTAGAAGGGCACCTGCACCATGAAGACCAGTGCTCCAGGAGAGAAGCAATCTGATTTAGAAGTGTTCAGCTTTGGGAGAAGGGGGTTCTTAAGCCTCAACTCCCAACCTCCTGAGTGATGTGACACCACTCTCCCCAGCTCCCCGTACTTGTGTATTTAAGTTATAACCTCTTTGGGGCAAACTCTACCTTGTTTGTTCAGTGCCAAGCACAATCACTCCCTGCCTGTCACTGGTGTCCCTCGGCAATGCCACAATATAAACACTAACAAAGACAGACTGCTCATATCTGCACAGCCCCAGCTGAATCCACCACTTTAAAAATGTCATTATTTTTTTTGGTACCCAGATAATTTAAAAAATTCTCAGGAAAAATACAATTACTGCCCTGCCAGAACTGGTAATCTTCTGTGGGACTTAGCTGCATAATTTTAAGAGCCAAACATTCCACTAGACCTCTTTGTTTCAACAATCAAATACCAGAGAGGGAGGTAATACTGACAATGTATTGGTTTTCTTCTGTATGCTGAACTGTTTTACAACTTCTAATCATGATATATATCTACAATTAAAAAAATAAAAAAAGGGGCAAATATAAACTAATATTTTGTAAGACTACAACATATATACAGCACTTCTCATCCCAAAAGTACTTAAAATACTTGAGCTCTCCAAGGAGCACAGCTATCTTCAGACTGGGACACAACATGTGTTAAAGAAACAGTATTTGAGACTTGCACATGTACAGCAGTACTTTTCCAACTTACAGCTTTGGTAAGGATAAAGAAAAAAAAAGGCAGGTTTAATGCATATAGCCGTAATAAGATACTGAAACTAAAGGGAAGACAGACTTGGAGAATTTAAATATGAGGAATATATTAATTAAGGGTAAAAATGAAATTTGAGCTGTAAAATGAGAGGACAACTAAGTGAATATTGTTTTTTCCTTAAGAAAAAAAGCCTTTGAGGTTATAATTTGGTTGTTAAGAAGCATGACTTACATGAAAACCAGAACCCTCAGTGCTCATTGAGGTGGGCACTGCACTGGAACACAATATTTGGGGATACCTCAAAGGGAAGTTGTGCAAAATGCCTAGTAAAAACCACAATAACTCTTCAAAAGAACGCTGCTTCATGTTTGGCACGAAATCCTAGAGGTTGTGAGAACATCCTATTCTTCCTGCTCATGTAGCGGGGCTAGAGGTGTTGTCTTACCGGACTCTCAAAGAGACAAGGAAGTCCACTTGCAAGATGGGTCAATATGTAGGCATGGTCACCACTTTGTTAAGTGTTGCTTTGCATGTGTTGCCTGAAATGCCTCTTCAGCAACAGAAAACATTAGGACAAGGATGGTGGGAGGCAAGGGGCATAAGTAGAAAAAGAACCTTTGAACTAATACATGAGCATAAATATAAAAGAAAATAAAAAATGTTAAAGTTGCTGTTGCAAACAATCCAGTGCCAAGTCAGCCTACATCAAGGGTAAACTAGTAAGATAAGCATGTAAATTAAAGATTGCAGAAAGATTTGGTTTTTAAGCCACATTGCTCAAGTCAAGAACAATTTCCTCTCGTGTGGTACTTGGACAGAGGCAGAGGGACGTGGTAAAGGCAGTGTGGGTGGTTCATAGTGTTCACTTTGCTTTGGCATGGGAAGCTTGGAAGCCACAACAGTCCTTTGCTTGTAAGCTGTGTGTTGCTTTAAGCATGAATGTCCTTTTTGTCCTCTAACAATCCCATTTTTGTTTTTAAGAAAACAATCTTTGACCCTTTCCTGGACTAGGAATGAAAGTCATCTGAAAGAGCAGTATGCTGTTCTTCCAAACCTACTTTGCGGTGCTCTCTTTTGATGCCATTACTGGCATCATGCAAGCCAGAGTGACTTCAAGCAGCTTTGGTAATCTGCCTTCATCATCTTATACCAAGAATGATAACCAGTAGTAGTATGATTTTTTCAGTTTTCCTACACCAGCCTCATTGCCTAGGAGTAATTTCATCTGGTGGTTACAGATCTTCAGGGCAATCTTGTGTCTCCCACAGCAGGCAGAAGGGATGGAGAGAGGTCCTGTGCTAGCCTCTCTCCATGCAGGCCTGCTTATTTTTCTGAGAATCTGTACAGTGAAACTTTCAGTTTTCAGTCAGTTTCAGTCCATTTCAGTCGGTTTTGAATTTTCTTTCCTTCTGTAAACCTACCAGGTTTAGGTAGTATGGCAGTGATAATTTCAGATAAGTGTTGGGACCTATATGTCCCAGAGCTCCCTTTACAGTCATTGGACATGATTTAGAGGCAACAGTCATATATGTAGTGTATTTTTAGGAACCCTGAAATATCCACTGTTCTGTCTATCTGTCTAGCCTCCAGCTGCCACTGTGGAAGGGTCTTCTATGGGTCAGCCTTGGGTCACATCTGCCACATCCACATGGATATTTTGGGTGTCTTAAGTGATCTCAAATGGTATGAGATCCCTACCTGTGACAAATAAATGAAACATCTGTCTCACATCAACTAGTTCTGTCTGTACCTACTGGTAAGAAGCATGTGTTTCTCCCAGCTATTTGAGAATGAGCTGGTGTGCCCCCTGGGGATTCCTGTCTCTGTCCATTGATTTAATAGCAATTTAGGTGAGTGGATCAGATGTGATGACTAATTTTTAGATAGCTATAGTGAGATGAAATGAATCCCATCTGTCCTGGCACATGATTAATGTTGGAACAGTAAGCACCTTGTACTTTGCTCTTAAATGTTGCAATAATTTTGGTTAGATTTAATGTTTTTTAAAAAGTGTTACTGTTTGTGTTAAATTGATCCTTGTTAATTATAATCCAATAAATTTTAAAGGAAGCATTAAAGGGTAATGATTTATGTGTCTATGTTCAAAAATCAGAAATATCAGACAGCAAGCCAGCAAACTCCTACAGAATTCAGAACATACATTTGAGAAGTGATTTTAAATCCCTATGCCAGTCAAGCAGAGGGAAAAGTATGCACAAGACATACTGCTATATTGTGACAAACCATAAAGAAGCTCTCAGTTATATAGCATCTTGACAGGCTGTTCAAAATGAAGTGTTTAACTTCACTCTTTACCTTGAGAATCAGGTTTCCCTCTTTGCTTCACACATATATTTTCCCATATTTAGCACACAAAAGGGAAAAAAAATGCAGTAGTTTATTTAGAGAGAGCCAACTTTGTTGTGATGCACCCCATCACTCTTCTTGTCTTTTATCGTAAGAAGAGCATCCTGTACTTGCTTGTATAGCAAACAGATCTTTCCTAGCAGTAGTCCTGATGTGTGGAATAGGGACTCATGAAGCCATAGTCTATGCCTCAGGAATGACTGTGTTTATCTCCCCAAAAAACCCCAACCAAACAACAAAACTAAAAACCAATCCCAAACATAACTTTTTTTGTTAGGTCCTGTCTCTCTAAAAATATGAGCTTTACTTATTTCCTCTGACCAGTATTCACATTAGTGACATAACCTTACCGTTCCATTAATGTTCATAAAACTTTCTAACTGTATTTAAAAAATACTTACAGACTCAAAAATAAAAGCCAGGGCATTTGCTATCATAAACAACACTTCTTCTGCAATATTTGTTCCACAAATTTTGATATTCATTGCTCAGTCACACATAGAATAGTAGTCTTTCTGGTCAATCAATACCTATAAGATCTCTTGATTTTCATGCATTAACTATACCATCTACCTTTCTTAGATTGCCCTCAAATCACTGTATTTCAGAGTAGACACCCACCTCTGTGCCCAAATTCAGTGAAGGTAAAATAAATGTGAAACAGGAAAGTGATTCTTTTACTTCAATTTTCACATGTATCCTATTTTACCCAATTTACACATGTATGTACCTTTTTGGAAAAAAAAGTATAAAAATAGACATTACTAGTAATAGGAACTCTGGATGAATGGCCTAGCTTAACGAAAATTCATGTGATTTTGAAAGCACCTATACTATTCAGAGATCTGGCACATGCTTGTCTTTCCTTGTGTCTTAATAACGAAGCAGTCAAAATGTTTCCTGGTAAAAATAACAGCCACTGTACCAAATTCAATCCAGCACTCTACATACAGTGACAGTGACACCTGATGATACTTGTGACAGACTATTATGGTCCTCCATCATAACAGTGCAGCAAAAATTCAAGGCTGCAATAAAAATTAATCTGGCCATGAAACTGGCCTATAGATATTTTTTCCCCTTATCTACTACAACACTGATGTATAGAAGTCATCAAACATGACTTTGTGAGGCTATTAGATGTACATGAAGCTTGCAGAGAGAAACTGATGGTTGCTACAGAAAACTCAGAAACCAACTACTTAAAGGGTGTCTTTTCACATCTCTTGTGTCATTACAGATAGTTCCATGAATAAGTGACTTACTTGTAGGGTGTTTTGAAACCCTACTACCAGAGAGCTGGTAATAACACTTCACCTTTTCTACTAAGACTACAGATTCAAAGTCTGGCCGGAGTCAAGGAAATGATTCTAATGTAATTGCTTAATTGATGATTTCAAATAAGTCAGTAGTTTTAGTGAAAACCCTAAGGATGAAAGTCTTCATTACAAAATTATGGCCATCCCTAGGATTCCTCTGGATCCTCAGAAAAGGTGAAGGAGCTGAATAACCCAGAAGAAACTGGCATTAAGCTGGGGAAAAGTCAGTGGCACTGTGTGGTGCCGCTGCTGGCAAGGCAGTGTAAGAAGATGCACCTCCTGTTGATGGAAGACTTCTCTCTGAGATTCACCAAAGTGATCAGTCACATACTGACTTGCAAGTCAGAAGAAGCACTGTCTCCTGCTAAGGAGAGGAATATATCTATAAACATAAAGGGCTGTAAACTATGGCCTTGGGTTTTCCTCCCTCGTGTAATCACTTTTGTATTCTCCGTTTGCAAAGCATCTGTATAATTCATACGTGGCAATAATTCCATGCACAAACTTTAGGACGTGCAGTGCTGTAGAAGTTGAACAAACCGTGTCAATCACAAAACACAGGAAAACTTGTTGGTGGAACAAATTTACTAAATGCTTTAATTGTAGCCAAAGAGGCCTAGCTTCCCCTAGATTTTCATGGTTTGTCGTTCAACTACAATTTCTTCCATGCATCTGAAATTTGCTCCAGGTTATATGATGTTTTGTGGTCCATCACAACATGGCATATTACCAATTGATACTATATAATCCACAATGAAAATATGCCATTAATGCTCCATGACAAATGGAAAGAATTTGGATATCTTATTTAAAACAGTAGAGGGGAAACGGAATACTGTTCAGCTCTGTATTTTAAATTTATCATTTTTGTTAAAGCAAAAGAGGTATATGAATAAAAGGTACCTGAAACTTGAATTACTCATAAGAGGAACTTAGTGACTACAGCTCTTCTGAGCTGGCTTGTGCATTTTTTTAACTGCTTCCTATTCATAGTTATTTCTGTAATAAACATGCCAGTATATTTTTGGATATGCTTTTATGATATTACAATCAGCCTTCTGGAAAAACAAACTAGAAAACTTTACCCTTTTGAAATGAGTGAAAACAGCCCTTTCGACTGCTTAAGACTGCAGTTGCACCATTTTTTTTACTTACTTTTAACATTCCACATCATGATAGATGCAACGCCAACACAAAGAAAGGTATATAGTCTCTACTCCAAACAGCAGGTGTTTCCAAGGAGAAAATTTTATTTTATATTCTACAAACTAGTTTCAAACTCAGTGGACATGTGGTTTAACATAGATTCTATAGGCTTTTAAAATGGTATCCATATATTCTCTCACAGCAATTACTTTTAAAATTTCTATCAGCCTTATTCATGCTTATGAATATTAGCATTATAGTGTTAATACTTTTTGGTTCAGGCTTGTTTGTGAATAGTACTGTGACAGTACTGTAGGAGAATAATTAATTATGATTTTAAATGCATCCAAATATTTTGAAAAAGAAATAAATAGATTTGATTACTGCTTATGATCTACTTAATGCATATGTAAGTACATGTTTAAATACTTTGCATTTGCAACTGGAATTGAGCCTTTTAATCCTACCTGCAGCTGGGCTATGAACTGAGTGTATAAATAACAGGTGTTCTGGTTTCAGTGACTCATTTCTCAGCTTCCTCAGGGTCAGTTAAGCCACTAAATATTTATGAGATGTGCTTACAATATAGGGTCTCAAATCAAAACACTATCAATATGGAATGCCTCACGTTGAGATTAACCATCCTCTTATTTGAATATCTTTCTTCTGGATCAGTGGCTGTTCTGGAATGGCCACTGTTCATGGCTATACTGAACAGGCACAAAAATATCTCCTTTTCTTTCACCAAAATTTGACTTTGTTTTCCTGATGCTGCACAATGAATTTTAACGGAAAGGTTTTAAGGAGATGAAGTGCGATAGGGCCTGGAAACTGTTTTTGTATCTTCTGTGCTTTACAGTTCTTCCCTTTCCTTCCCTCCTCTTCTTCCACCATGTGAGATAGACTGCATTGCATCAGAGCTGTGGAAGATGACCAGCAGTGCTACATTTAGCTGTTTGTAATAAACACACCTTGAATGATGGGAAATACTTCTACCTTGGGAGCAAAAATATTTTTTTCCTGCCTGAATGAGCAAGAGACAAAAACTGAAAATCAGCTCCAGGAGTCTTGCATGACTCTTCAAAACATTAAACTTTTTTGTCCCTGGCAAAGCTGGGATTATCTGTAGCCATTTAAATTCACCTTTACTGACTGAAGGCTTAATTATTGCATTTTGAGGCATCTGTTTTTAAGGTATGATTATACAGTTGAAGGCATTTCAAGACCATAATTAACTGGAAGACTGAGAACCAAATCAATTCAAAGTCAATATCAAACATGGTTACTTCACGGGATTAAAACACCAACTGTAAGAGAGAATTCTTCACTGAATAGGTATATTCCTAGATGATTTGGGCCTCTTCACTGAATAGGTATATTCCTAGATGATTTGGGCCTCTATGCTGTTGAAATTGTTGTCACAGATAAAGAAAAGGCAAAAGTATCCCTCCTAAAGTCTATAGAAGTCTAAAATATTGGGGGAGTGACCAGACAACATCACAGAGTTTCGTAAATAGTTTAATAGGGCTACACGTTTTTTGGCATGGTGACAGGAAAACTCATTCATCTATAAATAATGGGAGAAGAAATAAATCTGAATAAGCCTAAGAGAGATAAATCAGGTGAACAGACTCTCACATGGTAATGCAATTCTTACACATAATCTGGGAATTTATGCTGAAAAAGTGTAGGAAGGTTACACACTGCTGTGTGTCATCCTGCTGGAACAATAAGCCCAGCTCTGGTGTCTACAGTTTGACAAGGATTGTGAAAAATCAAGACATTTCAGACAAGGTCCCCAAGAATGATTAAAATGGAAATTCCTTCTCATGGAACTCATGGAACGAACTACTTAAGACATTGAAACAGGCTAAAAATTACTTAAGTACCTACCTGGAGAAGAGGAATTCAGTAATAACTGGCTCTTTGATCTCACAAATAAAGGTGTGGCATTGTGAAGGCTCTAAAGGCTGTTTTCAGTGATTTCAAAGGGGCAAGGCTCCCTGTTCCACTGAAGTGACAAAGATATGGTCAGTATTAAAAGTAACAGGATTGAAAGTTCTTCAGCTCTGGGTCTTCAATCATCCCTTATGACAACTGATGATTTTCATGCATGAGGTAACTCACTGTAGTAGAAGGATACAATTCTTTCAACTGTAGAAGGGAAAAGCCTTATGAGCAGGTTTTTGTACTGGAACCCAGATCCTTCTTAGAAAAGCACAGTTAGAGCATCTCTGCTGGGTGCTGAAATGGGTTAATTCATAGAAACTTCTGAAGTCAGGCCATTCAAAAGGCCAAAACGAGAGTGAGGCCTTGAAAGAAAAAATGCTCAAATACATTTGTCATGTACACCAGTGGAGAAACAAGCCTGACACGTGAAGGGACCCTTGGTGTTAGTCAGCAGTGTTGGGTTGAGATGACAGCCCAGTGACCATCAGGCACACGTGCGGTCACCAGCCAGGTGCGAGGTCAATCCAGGATGAGAGTTCCAACAGCAATCTGGGCAGAGGGACACCTCCAGCATTTCTCAGAGCAGGGCTGGGTGCCTGAGGCTGGGCTGAAAGGGGGCCCCTGGGCCATGGGCAGGGTGTGGAGGGAGGCCTCGGACAAGGGTGGCCAAGGCCAGTAGGGTCCTTTGGGGCACAGAGGGAAGCCTCAGAAGGCTCAGCAATTAACATTTGTTTAGGTTTATGCCAGAGACTTTCTCAGGAGAGATGTTCTCAGCACGATGGCATTTTCTGTCAAGATTGCTGATCTGTATCTCTTACTGCCATTTCTGAGAAGGGGTCACCCGTCCTTTCACAGCATACTTGAACAGTGATGTTCTCACACAAGCATGACATTGTGTTCTAAGACCACGATTCCCTGATGCATAGAATCAGTTTGTGAAGTGATGGCAGCTCTTGGATCATATCAGTCTTTTTATCCTGCCATTCTCCTTTCGTCATACAGCAGACGGCAGGTTTTAGTAGTTTTCAGCATCCTGTCAAGTAAAATATCAGTGGATGACAACCTAAATTTAATCACTGCCCTTCTGTAATTTAATCTAAATACAGATCAGTCTGGTTCTGCAGGTTATTTTACAGTGCTTTATTATTTTGATATTGTTTTCTAAAAACAGTTTAGATTTGAGATAACAAGCGTTGGCAGTTACATGACTCCTCTCCCCACAAAATTCTTGAAGTCATCTTTATTCTTTAATTAATTTTTGTGGCTTGGGTTTGATCCTTTCCACACTAGAAGATAATTTGTTATGAATAATTGCCTATTTAGTTGCAATATTTTCTAGTAAATATATCAGAAGAAAGTGAAAATAGCAAGGTAAGACAAATATTAGTTTCTTCAGCCAGCATAAACAATCCTATGCATATGTTACTCCAGGGGTCCAAACATTTCTGTGGTGCCAATAAGAGCTCTTTCATTTGCCTTGGCTTGTATTTCTGGCATATGCAATAAACCTGGAAATATTTCCTTTTCATTTTCTTATATTTCCAAAACCTAAGTTCCCTTTCTGCGGCTTTCGAAACAGATTTTTTGCAGCATCTTGGAAACATTATCTTGGCATATTTAGGCAAAATTTCAGCTAGTATTGTGAGGATCATTCATAAATCAATACCAACACCTGGAAATGCACTATTAATATGTATTTAATATTTTATACTTTTGTTTTAGATATTGTAATACAACAGTAAAAGTAGTACTTTCCTTAGTATCTCACCTCCACCAGTAATCTGAATTGCATCTAAGATGAGGCAGTTTGGTATTTTTTCTTTATCAGATCTACAGATACACAGTTTTCCTTAAGACTTTGATTTGTTGCACTTCTGCTAAACCTTCATGTCAGGCATGTCTGACCTTTTGAATTGGGGCACGATACCTGTTCCAGAAACCTCTGCAGTTTGTGCTCTCAGACTACTCTCTTGTATCTTACAGATGCAGCAACAGCTCACATTAACAAATATATATCTGGTATATCTGGTTATGCATAAATGTATTTTAGAAATGTAAAAATTATTTTTGGGGGCAGATTATGTGGTCATTTGCAGAGCCCTGCGGCTGTGAACATTACAACCAATGCATTTTTCCACAGATGTGAATTCAATCTGAAAAAAAGAAAGCATGTGTTCTTCAAAGTTTAGAAAGGCTGTTTGTGAAGTGCTTTTGACAATGGCAAGAAATGGCTTATGATTACCTACCATCCACACCTCATAAATTACATTCACTAGTAAAGACAAAAACTTGATACACCTAACTACTAATGCCAAAGAGTCCCTCTCCATTTGCTCTCATCACCATTCTGCATTTGTCAGTCTCTCTGAGGTAGTGACCTCTACTTTCGACAATACTGTTATGAGAAACACGAAAATAAAAAAGAAAGTACCTTCTGGCTTGTTAAGGCAGGAAGGTGATGGCCTCAGCTGTACTTTCATTTCCCTGTAAGTATTGTTGGGTTAGTTTCTGAATGAGATCTGATATTTCCACTGTATGAAATTTACATTTTTACTTCTCTTTGCTTTATTCCAGAAGCTTGAACATTTTTCAAAGCTGCCAGGAGTCTCTTGTCAACTGACTCTTTTCCTCACATCAAAGCTTCATCTACGTGTAACTTCACAACCTCTAGACTATCAGAAAGTTGTACTTTCAGATGAAATAGCTGTTAAAAACAACTCAGACACTGATGTTCAACAACGATGTTTCCCAATAGGGAGGGAAATGGTCAAAAAGCTACTTCATTTTCCCCTCGCATCAAGTGGGGAAAAATGTTTCCAACTCTTCTGTAGAAATGTGACGGGAAACATTCTCACTTTACAGATTTTGGACCTACACAGAAGTGAAAGATCCCACCCTTTTTTCCACTGTGCTTCGTGCTCTGGCCAGGAAGTTGCACCCATGCTACCTGCTGTTTCACTTGCTCTCCTCCTCTAGAGCAGTAACTCCGTCCTGTTCCAAAGCAGTTTCTATTTTGGGATCAAGGGTATCCTCCTAGGAATTTGAACAGGGGGGCATAGGAGAGTGGGAAAAGGAAGAAAATATGATTTTCTCATCTATGTCCTGAAACCCACTGAGTCCTAGGAAGACCAGCTCCAAAGCTTTTGTCCCTTTCTTTCCAATATAGTCTCTGCACAAGTATTAAGTTCTAAATCTTAATTTTGTGTTGCTCATTTAACAGTTACCCCTACATCCCTCAGCCCAGCAACTCAGCCCCTTGACTTCCCTTCCCATGCAAAAGAAGGGAAAAAAACCTCTAAAAGCACAAGACTTGGTGAGCTCAAGACTGATAGTTTTAATTGAGCAAATGTTGCTGCAAGGTTGAAAAGTCTCCTGGTGCCTCCATTACCGTCACCAGCGTGGGGCTGGCACGAGGAAACCTGTGCTTATGCCTTTGCTGTGCTATCACAGGGGCTTGACAGCCAGTCTGAAATCACTAACCAAGGTGGGCTTGAACAAAGTACAGTTCCTGTACTGAAGGAGATCATGCACAGGCATACATTTCCTCCTGTCAGTGCCGCTGAAGGGTGATGACCTGTTACAAAAAGACTGTAGCAAACAGCTGGGAAGCAGTAACACAGCATCTGAGCTGTTCACTAAGCAAAGCTGAATGAAAGCTCTTAAATCAATCACAGCTGCTCAGATTTTCAATTTTGTCTGTTTAAAAACATATATCATATTTTTTGTTTTTATATGAATAATGTTTTCCTCAGATTTCTACATTACTCTTATCATTAGCCTCCTCTACTGATATTAATTGAAAAGAATTAAAACCATTAAATGACTCTGAACCAGCTCTTGTCAGAAGTAAAGTTAATTTTTGACTGTTTCTTCCAGGCATTACTTATCAATGGAGAACACTTATTTACGTTTTTCTAGTTGTCTTACAAATTCACAAAGCTTTAATTCCAGTGCAAGTTTTTGTTCTCTGGTTCATTTCTTCCTATGGGAATTTTTTAGTGCATTTTATTGATGATACTGTGTGAGATTCAGTAGTTACTCAACACCAGATACTCTGACAGGGTATTGCTTCATTTGGCCTCTGAATTTTAACCCTTCAACATTTGCCATGATCCTCTGTGACTGGTGACCCAACTGGATAAGAACCTTAAAAAATATAGTTCCCACATTTTTCACTTCATACTGTTTGCATTCATTGGCAAACTTTCTGAAAGCTGTCATGTCACAAGAGGAAAAGTGAAACTAGGATTTCACTCACCACTCTTCTGACTTACCTTTGACATATTGCAGTACATGGGGCTTTTTTTAAATTTTAGGTGGCATGGACTTGAGGTTTTGGGGAACGGAAGTGTAAATTCTGTTGACAGAAACTGTGGAAACCCAAAGGCTCAAGAATTGCTGCATGGTAACAACTGAGATGCTCCCAGATAGGCACTGATATATTACTATTGGTTTCTTGTCAAATGTGTTCCCCTCAGTGTAATTATGCACAGAAGATGAATACATTAAACCCCTGTCAACTACTACATTTTGCCTCCTCAGCTCTTACAAACAGACCTGCAAAAAACATGCCAACATTTTTTCCTCACCCTCAAAAACCCCAGTATCTTTGCTTCCCACCTTCAAAGAAAATCAATATTTGGCAGCTATCCTATGTTTTTGCCGTGTTCCTGATTACCCTCTGTTTTTGGCATTGCCAACGCACTCTGCAATATGCTGCAGTGCCCTTAATAACATTTTGGAACAGCCTTGCTAGAAATACCAGTTCACAGAGGATTGAATTAGCATGAATCATCTACACTGTGGACAGTTATGAGTTTTGTGCCTCTCCCAGAATTTTGTTGTCGATATTTCTTTTCAGATTGGTTATACTCATGTGTAGAATACCCCAGTTCTGTGGCATGCTTCCATTTTTTGTTTTGCTCTTACATACTTTGCCTTAAATATTGCTGATGGTGCAAAAAAATCTGGTTGACTGACCAGGCGTATAGTTATGGTTATTATTTTAGTTCAGTTTCATGTTCCATTATTACTAAGTGTTTTTGCCATATACAGGTTGGCTATCTGTGTTCTTTGGCTGAGTATCAATCATTTTCAGAGCCTGAAACTGGATTCTGAGCCTCCAGCTACCCAGATAAAAATAGGAACTGTAATTTGTCACAGGTGTTTGCTGGAGCAATTCCAGCAATGGACACAACACTAAAAATTGCAGAACAACATTAGGTTTATATGACAGGGTGGGAACTCCCTCAACCACTATCTGGAATCTGTTTCTAGAGGGCTACGGTTTGTGACCCTGTGCAACCTTCTATGCTGATTTCTAGACATTGCTGTTGTAAATATATTTTCATCTCCACTTGAGAATTTTGAAATCAAGTTACAATCCATACTTACTCCTCCCTCCCATTATGGATTTTATAGTAGAAGCCTTAGACCAGGTAACACAGAATCATGGATTTGCAGAATCAGGTAGACCAGATCTGGGTGACATGCCACTCACCCACCCTGCTTAAGGCAGGACTAATCAGATCAGGTTCCTCAGATCTATGTCCAGTTAAGTCTTGAAAATGTCCAAGGATAGAGTGTTTTCCCCATAGTGTCTCTGGGTCTCTTCCAGTGAAGAGAAGAAACAACTTCAAAGTAATAAAACCCCAAACTGTATCTAAATGTTCCCCCTTGTAGCCACTGCCTCTCAGCCAGTTGCTGTGCATCTTCAGGAATAGTCTGGCTCTGTCTCCTTTATGTCTCCTGATCAAGTAGTTGCAGACACAGCATTTAGTTGCAGATTTCCCCCTGGATCTCTCTTTTCCAGGCTAAACAAGTCCATCACCCAGTGCCTTTCCTCATAGATCACGTGCTTCAGCTCCAGAGCAGCTTGCTGGCCTTCTAAGGACTCAATCCAGTATGTCCAAATCTTTTATTTATTGGAGACCCACAAACTGGATATGCTATTCCAGGCGCAGTCTCACAAGTGACAAATAGAGAAGGAGGGTTAACTCTCCAGATCTGCTCCCTGCAGAGCTTGCTAATACAATACCCAGGATGGGTTGGTTTCCCCAGCCACAAGGACATATAGCTCGCCCATGTTCAATTTCTTATCCCCCAAGATCACCAGGTCCTTTTCAGAAAAGCTGTTTCCCACTCAGGCGATCCTCAGTCTGTATTGTTGCATTAGTTTATTCCATGCCAGGTGCAAGGCTTTATATTTGCTTTTGTTGAACTTCATGAAATTCCATGAAATTCTCCAGGCTGCCTATGTCCCCCTGAATAGCAGCGACTGCTCTCCCCCATTAGGTGTCATCTGCACACTTGTGGAGAACGCAGTTTCTCCCATCAGCCAGGTCATTGTGATTAAACACTGCTGTCCCCATATTTCTTCCTGAGGGACACCAGTAGCTAATGACCATCATACAACTGACTTTGTGCCACTGATTGAACCTGCTGAGCCCAATACTACAGCCAATTTTCCACTCACCTTATCACCCATTTTTCTAGCCCGTATCTCACCAGTTTGGTGATAAGAAGACTACGGGAGACTGTGGCAACATTTGCTAAAGTCAAAGTATACAACACACATTGCCCTCCTCTTCTGCATAGTATTATCATAGAAAAGAAATTAGGTTGGTCAGGCATGGTTTGCCCTTGATAAATCTATGCTGACTGCTTACAGTCACCTTCTTGTCCTTCATATGTTCAGCAATAGCTTGCAGGAGGATTTACTCCATAACTGTCTCAGGAACTGAGGTGAGGCTAACCAGCCTGGAGTTATCCCGATGCTCTTTCTGAGTATGGGTGCAGTATTTGCCTTTTTGTAGTTATTGGGAACCTCCCCACTGTGAAACTGTCATGACCTTGCAAAAACATTACCAGCACCACAATGACATTACCCAGCTCCTCCAGCACCCTTGGGTGCATCCCATGTGAATTTCTAAGTGGGTTAAGCCCTCCCTGATTCCATCTTGTGATACTGTAGGTACTAGTTCACACCTGCAAACTGCTAGAAGGCATGGGGACCTGGAGGGCCAGAGGGCAGACTTGCCAAGGAAAATTGAGGAAACAACGCATCAAGTACCTGAGTCTTTTCCGTGTCCCTCGTCACGGGATTCCCCGCCCCACTGAGCAATGCCTATTCTCATTGTTCTACATTCTCATTAGTCTTCTTTCTGCTACTGGTGCGCTTAAAGAAACCTTCCTTATTGCCTTTTTCCTCCCTTGCTAGTTTAAACTGGACTTGCATGTTGGCTTTCCTGACTGTATTCCTACGGACTTGAACAGCGTCTGTTCATTCCTCCCAAGTAGTCTGTCCCTGCTTCCACCTGCTGTGTAGTTCTTGTGTTTGAGCTCAGGCAGGAGCTCCATGTTCATCCATACTGGCCTTGTGCCATATTTGCTCAACTTTCTGAACATTGTGCGCTGTTCTTGTGTTCTGAGGAGGCTGCCTTTGAAGATCAGCCAGCTCTCCTGGGGCCTTTTGCCCTGCAGCATAGTTTTCCATGAACAGACTCCCTGAACAGACCTAAATGTGCTCTTCTGAAGTCCAGAACCGTAATTCAGCTATTTATTTTGCTCACTTCTCTTTGGATCCTAAATGCCACAGTCTCACAGTTGCTGCAGTCAACACTGCTCTTGACCTTTAGGTCCAACATCTGATCATCTGCATCAAGAAAATGTTTTCAATATAGTCCACAAATCCAACTGATTGTGCCATATTATCTTTCTGGCAGATATTGTGGCGGTCAAAGTCATCTGTAATCACCCGTGTCTCTAATTCTGAGGCTTTCTTCAGCAGCCCAAAGAAGGACTTATCTACCTTCTCTTCCTGACCAAGTTATCTGCAAGGATATCTTCTACAACACTGCCTGTGCAGGCCCCATCCCCTGATCCTTGCTGTTGAGGAGAAATAAAGTTCAGCTGGTCTGGGAGCAGATGTCAGAGCTTTTGTGGTACTGGGTGGTAAATGGCAGGCCATTAGCATGGCATCGTGTGCTAGAGCACTTCATTGAGAAACTGTCAGCATTATCAGCACTTCACCAATGACTGATGCTGGCAGGCACCAGCTGAGATGGGGACCAGAGGCTACAGAGTAAAGCGAAATCAGCACTGGCAGAACTCAGTTCCACATTGCAACACCTAAATTTAAGTGGTGGTTATATAAGGACATCTGATCTCAAGGTATCAACACAGGTTTTACCTGCAATGTGATGCATCTCATTTCTAGGTAAGGCAGCTGAAATCGGAGCTGTGGAGATGGGCTATGTTTCATCAGTGAAAAAAGGGAAAGATCCCTGCAGCTGGAAGGTGATAACTAATAAAATGCTCACTGTAGAGCTGTAAGCATTTGAGAACCTCTAAGAACCAGCTACAGAGAAGCCTTCTGGGAAAAGTCCCATGAGAGGTGAGTACCTCTACAAAGCACAGAGTCTGTACTGAGCTGGGGGCGATCCAAGACCCCAAGGATGAGCTGGTTGGTATAACACACGCTGCTATAGCAAACTAACTGGAGCCATTCAAGATGATTCAGAAATTTAAGTCTATACACAGACTATTGCAGAGAGATTTAAAATCTAATTCAAAAAACCCCAACCTTTTACTAGCAATAATGAATATGGATCTAAGCTTCTTTTCTGAAGCTCAGTGGCACTTAAACATACAAGTATTATAAAACAATATATGTATTGCTATGTTGCACTGTCTTTTATCGCAGGAGAAACTAATTGCCATGTTTTAGAATTTCACAAAATGTTAAACAATATTATTACATTTCAGATAATATTTTTCTTTCAGGTAAGTGCCATAAGCCTAAATACAACACTTCTTTTCTCTCTTGAAGGTCTGTCAAAATTTTATGGGTCAGATATAAGTTTCTTGATACTGTTTTTTTTTCTTTCTGCTCCAAATGTGTATGTGTATTTGTTTTTTCTTCAGACACCTCCTTGTTACACATGTAGGAAAAAACTTGGCAAGCTGATGTTTCTTATT
This sequence comes from Picathartes gymnocephalus, assembly GCA_013390045.1. Lineage (NCBI taxonomy): Eukaryota > Metazoa > Chordata > Aves > Passeriformes > Picathartidae > Picathartes > Picathartes gymnocephalus. The sequence continues at coordinate 16,671 of WEKY01058522.1, read as the reverse complement.
ATCTTCCTCTCTGTTTTAGTCTCTCTTTCTTCTTTGTTTGTAGTTGCTTATAGGGGCTCTCTTTAGTTCTTACAGCCACTGGTCAAACTCCAATTACATGCCCAGCTCCTTGAACTTTACTTTTGCTTGCTGTTTGCTTCAACTAGAAAGCCAGCTGCTTTCTCCTGAGATTATTTCACTAACCCCAGGAAATCTACCCTCATCTTATCAAGGGTGATAAATGCTTCTCACTCTGCCTATATGTCGGTATCTAGAACGAGTATTCCTGGACATTCCTATAAACCTGCTAGTCTTGTTCTCACCTTCTGTCAGCATGGCTGAATTCAGGCTTTTTCCCATCCTTCTCCTTCATTATACAGGACTTGGCTGAGTGTTCACTTGTGCTCACTATTTCAGTTTAAGGTTCTGATTGTTCAGATATTTTGGAAGTCAGGATACTGATCCTACAGTTCATAATTTCTGCAGCAAACTTGGGTTATACATATATGTGTGCAGAATTTAGCTCTTTAAAATAAAGAAATGTTTGTATATAAAAGGAAGTACACTTTTAGGTACATTGCTATACCTGTTATAATAACAGAAATGGTTCTCCTGCATGATTATCATAAAAGCTAGCTAGTGCATTCTCCACTGCAATCCACAGTAATATTATTAGTGGTAATTAATACTATTTCTAAAATACACTTTTGCAAAATTTCATGATCCAGTGTATGACAGTTACCACAAGCAACTGTAAAATATTAAGGTCTTTCACAAAAGCCCATGCCAATACCAAATGACACTCAATCTACTGTATGTACTGTAAAATCACTCTTTGTGATGGTGGATAATTGCAGGGTTTTACTGTGCAGGTGGTTTATATTGTCAAGAAGAATTCACAATAAAAACACAATATTAAGATCAGGCTGACATTAGGAATGAGTGTAGATTATCAAGTACAATATGGCAGCTAACTTAAGTGACAAAATCAATTGAATCACATTTTTCCTTGCCTGTTTTGTATTTATATCATAGTATGTTCCTTAATCTGTTGAACCCCAGTTTAATTTCTCATCCTGGGGTTTGAGAAATGGTATTTGGAAGAAGGGTGTCAGAGGGGCATGTCCATGTTAATTCAGGCAAATCACCCTCCTCCCTCCTGAAAATAAAGGGTCTTCGGAAAAACCATTCTGAGATCTTGACTGCTGTAGAGAGGAGCAATATTAGCTTTGCATTCCTGTCTGGAGGATATATGACTGAGATCTAGGAAGAGCCTGGCTAACGGGCACAGCTGTAGGTAAGAGACCCAAGTGATACCTTGCCATAGTTTACAGAAGCTTCAGCTTCCACTTCAGCTTCAGCTTTCACTTCAGCTAAATTCCAGTTTTGTGGGGTTTTTTTAATATTTTGTGTTGGTTTGTTTTACTCATGGAGCTGTTTATGTAATGCGTAAGCTATTATTCAATATTGCCTCATACTGAGAAAACCACAATACAACAAAAAACCCAGCTTGGTTTATCTTCCATTATGAATGTACTACACTCTTCTTCTAGTATCTCTCTCCAAAAACCACACAGCCTGAAACTGCTTCTGATAGTTTTACTCAGAGCTCTATGCCTCCTTACAGATGAGAAAGCCCCATTTATTTCAATGATGCCACCTCTGGATAGAAATGGACTCAATATAAATTAAGCTATCCAAAACCTGGGTCACTGATATGGTTAATAATTTATTGCAAGCTTTCAGTGCATCCTTCTCATAGAAACAATCTCTTATAATGTCAAACTTAGGACTGTATGGAGAAATTTTTAGCATGTGTCACTAGCACTTTCAGAACATCTGTAACAAAAGGTATGAGGCTATTAAAGCTGTCCGTCTTTACTCCAAAGACAGAAAATACATAGTGCACACCCCAACTCATACAGGCACTGGTGATTAGGCTGGCCAAATTATGTTCTCATGTATTCCAGTGAAATCCTAATAATTTCACTTATTTCAGTAGGCTTGCTCTAGTCCTGAATATTATAGAGGAGAATCTGAGCAGTGTGTATGCATTAGCGATGCAGATTCATTAGTGTCAGAAAATTACTTCAGTATAGTGCCTGAAAACGACTTCCTCACTTGTTAAGCCTGACTTGCCAGGAGGAAGATATTTACTGTAAACAAAACCCAAACTTGGAGCTGAAGATTTCTCATGATCAAATCTGTCAGCTTGAAAGATATCTTTTTTTTAGTTTCCTTCCTCCCACCACATGCAAGTCTCACAGATTAGAAAATATTTCTTTGTAACATGGATTCATGACAAGTTTTTCATTCAAATTAACCGTTGCAAGCTCCATTACTTTCCTGTCAACTTTCTGGTTACTGTCATAATCAGATTTCTGAAGGTTTAGTTATATTTGAAAGACACAAAACTGCAATGGACATTTAATCACTCTAGTCAGAGCTCCGGGAGAATGCTATCATGAATATTGAGTGGGCACATGCTGGTATATGCCAGAGGTCACTTTCTGCACCCGTCCAGGCTTGTTGGCTCATAGGGAGAAGAAGTATGGTCACTATCTCTTCTCATATCCACTTGTATCACAATATGAAGGCAAACTGCTCTAGAAAGACTTTTAACAGGATTTTAAGCAAGAAATCCTGTTTATAGAGTATGTAAGCTATGGAAGAGAAATTCTGCATTAAACGCCTAAATAGGTATCTCAACAAGCTAGCACTGAACAAATAATTTCGTATCTTTTTGAAGAGAGGAAGCAAATATTTTGTTTCCTCTCAAGTTCTTCAAATGCGGATTGAATATGAGCCTGAGAACAGGGAGATGGTCAATTGCCTCTGAAAAGCCAGGGAAAGATGTTAAGAAGAACTGGGAGCTGGATTCTGAGAAGGCCTGGTTTCATGATGAAGGGAAGGGGCCAACTGCCAGCAGTCCAAGTGCCCTAAAGACAGACTTACAGGAAAACCCACGTTTGAATTTCTCTCCACCGGTCAAAGTTTTGCTCTTGAAATGAGATATATTAATGGTTATTGTATGAATTAAACAAGCAATGGTATCCCAGGAGCTTAGAAAGCTGAACTGTTGGTCATGTTATAGAGTTACACATAAAAGAAATGCAAGGTAATCTGAAGAGATAAGAATGCACTTGATGTCTCATTCAAAAAAATTAACAGACTGGGTTCCAAGCATTTCTAGAGGTGTGAACAACTCTGATAATACTGTTGATTGCCATAACATATCTGAGATATCTCCAACAGACAGGTTACTCTATGTAAAATTTCCAATGTTTGTCAAGAAAACAGACATAAATTTATTTATTCTTGCTTGCACTTTAGCTTCTCTCTTTCTTCAGATAAAGGGAGGGGTATAACTGTGGGCCTGCACAGTCTGATGAAACATTAAAGCACTGGAAAACTTTGGCTTGTTTAAAATCATACTGGAAACAGCTACCGTTAATGTGTGTAAGACATTTATTGTAAATATAGTGTCTGCTGTGGAAAGATGTCCTTTTGAAAAAATAACAGTTTTGACCATGAAAGCAAAAGGCAATGTACAGTTTGTGAGTTTGCTATAGTAAAGGGAAATTGTAAGAAGTTGCTTTTTATCTTTACCATCTTTTATTTCACCAGATATTATATCAGTGGATATGTTCACCACATCTCCATGAAAATTCCTTTCAGACTTAACTTTACATCTCTCTGCTTAGATTTATTTCAGATAATCACAGCCTTTTTTAGATACTGTGCTTGAAGATTATTTTGTAAAACTGCTGGTTTTGTCAATCAATCTGTAATATTTCTTCTGACTTTCTCAAATGTCAAACACATTTGAACTCCTAGATGTTCTTTAAAATACAGGTTTTTAAGCAATGGTAAAAATAATTACTGTCATCTCACACAGCTCAGTAACAGCATAAAAATAAATTCTATTTTTTACTTTGCTTAAGATATATTTGCATCAGCCACAAAGAGTGTTTTTCTACATACTGAAGGTAGAGACCGGAGGTTCTGCTGCCCAACCCAGCTGAGATGTTCACTTATACTCAAGAGAGGCCATGCACAAAGTTTATGCCCATGCCCTAATCCAAGACTTGGTTACATATTCAAACTGAATGTGGTATGGCTCTCAAAAAGGCTAATGAATGGAGAGTTTAAAGAGCTCTCTCCCTGACAAGAAGATGTCAGTGGAGGTTTCTGCGCTAAGGGACCACAATCCCACCAAAGCACAAGGCAGTGCCCAGCTGTTGCTCCAGCCCCGAGGCCAGGCAGCATCATGCAGAAGGAGATTTTCAAATGATTGATAGTGAGTGGAGCTTCAGTGCCTAATTGATGCTTATAAAGTAGGGGAAAAAATCCCCTGCTTTCAGTATCTTCGACAACTGGGCTAGATTTCCTCTCACAACAATAGCAAAAATGCTGCTAGGTGCACCTGAAGGAATCCTGTCTGGCAGGAATGATGCATAGGGACCTCGTTCCCTCAGTGTGCCTGCAATGATCCAGTTCGACCCACCAAAAATCCAGACTAAAGGCTGTAATGTCCTGCTAATGAATTGTTCTCTACAGATCATTTTCCTATGCCGTGGTGCTTAAAGCGACCACGCCTTTGCTCATCTGCAAAAACTACTCTGTGCCGCTCTGTATCAGCACCGGCTGCCTTTGGAAGCTGTGCCTGTAGAAATCATTCCGAGGATCAATTATTCCCAAGAGAATTAATTCAGGATCCGATCCCACCATGTCCTGCATGCCCTTGGCTCCCAGCTGGGGAGATGCTCAGTGACAGGTAGAATTAGAAGACCTCAAGGCCTGCTCCTGGTCTTGCAAAAATCAACCGCAGAACTTCAAATGTCTTGTGCCGGTGAATGATCAGAGTCTCCCTGGGAAGAAGAGGTTACAAAAGAGCAAACCTGTGTTATCTTTGCACAAAAGATCGCTCGGTGCCACTGCGTAATGCGAAAACTCACCAGAAATTTTCTTCAGCCTTACACATAAAATAATTTTACACCGTGAATACCATAATGATGGCTAATAGCATATCTCCAAAATACCATGTAAAATACATAAGGCTGAGATCAATGGTGACAAAAAGCACTGAAATGACAGCCTTTCAGTTCAAACAAAACGCAGTATTAAAATTCTGGTGGGTGCGTTTGGAAACAAAAATGGTCAGTTTCTGACTGATGGAGTCACCTCCCTGGCTGAGTGTCAAAATAGGTCAATGGAGCTTTCTTTTCACAATAGCTAGAAGTAAATGGAAACTTTGCTATGTTCCAGCCTAGATCAGTAGGGAAAGAGACATTCTCCCTGACACGTAGCTTTTATATTTGTTACATGATACTCAGTGATATTAAATAACAGCTGGCAGGTTTCAGCAAAAGACAAGACTCTTGTCCCCGCAGATGACACCACTTCTTGCGTGCTCGCACCTCAAACCTTACAGCCAGCCCAGCAATGTAAAACACTGCAGCACCTCAAGGTTCAGCTCAGCCAAGCGTGGCAAGGTCAGTCAGCGGAGCAGGAGGAGGGCAGGGAAGGAAGGTGGGGGTGCAGACGGCAGCCTGACCATAACTCTAGCCACAAGGGCTCAGTTTCTAATGGCAACAATCTCAAAAGCTTCTCTGTGCACAGCTTCATAATTAAGTGTTAAATAAAAGTGCTGTGCTGCGAACACTGCATCCTCCCTTAAAAATTCTGACTTCATCTTCAGACCTGATAGTCTATTAAATAATTCAGTCTGAAAATTCCTAGCACTTAAGCAGGGACTGTAAAATTAAGATATAGTCCGGATCGTAACACTGCTAAACACAGTGATTTCCTTCACCAAGTATGGCTTGTGATCACCGTGTCCCTACTACTTGGAACCACATTTCCACGTTAATACATTGCTAGGACATTTTCTAAATGCATGTCTAGCTTCATCGTGGAAAGACAAACTTGATCAGAATAGACTACAACCACAGGATATGTGCACAGAAAGGTGTAAGTTGAACGAAGGTCAAAAAAGAAGTGAAACTTCTTTTTCAAACTTACAGCAGTTTTTCCCAAACATGAAATATAATCCTTTTAAAAACAGGCTCTCAGTCACACAACAAATCTGCAACAAAGCAAGGCTACCAGCAAAAGTAGTATTCGAGTATTTTAAAGGACACGCAGAACTCATACCATAGTAGTGAACTACAAAGTAATGCCTCAAAACATCTAAATGAGAACATATTATTCGTCACAATGCTTTCATGATTACAATTAGCACAAACACATTTGTGGTGCTTCCAAACATCCGTGGGAATGTTGATATGTTTACATTTGTGTAACAGAGATTTGTCTATTTTCCATAGAGTAAACGATTGTTTTTCAAACAGTGTAGGAACAGGAAACAGGAAAGCAGACATTGCAAAGAATGGTTTATCTACTATCTGGCTTATAGCTATCACTATTTTTATGCTTTTGGAGAGAATTATATATAATCCACATTAGAGTGAGATTTTAACATTTAATACGGGATTCCACCATGTTACAGATGTTACAAAACTGTTCTGTGCATGCCCTGGACACTATCTTTCAGCGTAGGGTGGATTAATGTACTGAATGAGGTGTGGTTCAGAGGGTGGTTACGGCAGAGGTTACTTCTCCCATTTGAATTCCTCAGGTACAGGTGTACCCATGGTGCCCTACAGCACCGTATCTGGTTTCTCAGGTAACTGCTCCGTTTTTCGGCTCTCCCTTTTCCTTTTGTGTGTGTGCGTGCTTCTAGGTGTGGTGGTAGTGAAGGGAGGAGGGGAGGAAGAAAAGAGGGTAGGGCTCAGTTTGTCTTCCACGACTCTCTTAAAGCTTCTCCAGACCTAAAATAATGGTAATATTTTTCGTCTTCTTTCTGGGGAAAAGAGCTAACATTAATTAAACAAGGCAGCTTTTCCCATTCAGCGAGAGGCGTTCAATAGGAGAGTTTTGGCTTCTAGCCACTACAGGGGAAAAAAAAAAAAAAAAAAGCAAAACGGAAAATCACCACACCACCTCATATGGTTTCTGCATAAAGTACAGCTAATGCTAATACTCTTAGATATTTTTTTAATTGTTCTGCCACCCCGGGGCGGCCGTTTTGTCCGGCGGGAGAGGGACGCGGTGCGGGAGAGCCGCCGGCGGAACGGGAAGCTGCAGCTTTCCGCGGGACGCGGCGCTGCGGTCCTTTCCCCTCCCTTCCCCTCCCTTCTCCCGGCCGGCAGCTGCTTCCCCGCCCTTCCCTCCGGGCCGGTGGCGCGACCCTCGCCTCGCCCCTGCCGGCCCCAGCGCCGGCTGTGT
>WEKY01058519.1:0-13303 GCA_013390045.1 Picathartes gymnocephalus | reverse complement strand
TCTTCTGAAGATTTTTTTTTCAAGAAACAGTGGCTGCATAAATGGAGGAGAAAGTAATAGATAACGGAGAAACATAAAAGACAAACAATGAGAAAGAGGTGGAATTATAGACTGCTGAGAAGAGGAACTACTGCTATCAGTCCTGCCAGTTCATGAGAAACAGATCTGCAATTCATGAATGTGACAAAACACATTTTCCTTACAAAACAATAAAACAAAAAGAAGGGAGATAAATGAACAGAAGAAAAGGTACCCTACCCCACTGCACAATGGTGAATAGTATTTCCACTTAGGTAGATCCTTTGTGTATTTACAAAACAAGAGCTTGAATAATGCAGAAATTAGAAAACAAAAATCACATTTTTACAGCTGAAAAAATAAGGTCCACAAAAATGAAGAGGTAAATGAAAAATTTTGAACACGTATATAATCTTCTGGTAACTCAGGAATCCTCAAAGCCTTGCATTTGAGAAGCTATGAGGAAAAACTGGTGGCTTTTCTCTTCTAATTTAGGTTTCTTTCTAGCTGATAGAAGCTGAGATGCTTTTATGTGTTTATTCTGTTGTTCTGCTTTTTTTCTTAAGAGTAGAGCTCCTGCAACCCTTTGTCTGTGACTTTTGTTTGTCTGTTTACTCCAAAGTAACCACATGCCTTCTTTTTCTTCCCTGTATTCCCATGTCCTTAAATGCACTGGAGGGGAAATTGCTGTTTCTTCTCTCTGTTGGAAAAGCGGGAGTGTTGTTTTGCTTCTGGAAGCAAAGAAAGAAGACTTTATGGATCAGACCCAGCAGATTTTTTTAAAATCAAGTCAAATAGTACATGCTATTGATTACTCATTCAAGTGCAAATGTAGTACTCTTAAGTACTACTTCCAAATTTACCCATTTTGATCTTTAAGCCTTTCATTGTTTTTACATTGGTTTTCTTCCTTGAGATTCTTCATTCATTTTAAAATTAACTTGTAGAATTTCTAACCCTAGAAATATTGTGGACTTTCAGATTAACGTAAGATAGCAGGAGAACCTCTGATAGAAGAGATCATAAATCAGATGGTCACCCCACCTGATATTGTAGAGAACCTTACTGTAACATATATATCTATGCAAAAACATTTTTGTCAAGCGTGACAGTACCACTGTTCCAGGGCAAATTGTCTGTGTGTTCTTGGGCATTTACACTTCCATCACAAGTCCTTTTCATCTTCATTTTTTCTCAACTAACCAATTCCTTCTCCTTCTTGTATCTGTATGCAGAACAAATAAGGGTAATATCTCAAAAGAATGACAGTAACAGATTAAAAGTAATGTGCAGGATCACAATTATGCTGTACATGTCCAAAATGAATGAAATAGAATTAATTTCAGATTTATAATCAGAAGAAACGAGGCTAATGAACAGCACTAATTACATCGCTGTAACATGATAAGCATAAAATAATTAAGTATGGATAATGTATTATATGATTTTAACAGAGATCAGGAGCATAGGTTTTCAGGAAAATTTCTAGGCAATGGAGAAGATCCTAAATTTTAAAATTAGGGATGATCTTTGGAATATGAGATTTTCCTTTAGGTCTCTAGAATAACACGCTTTAAACATGCATTTTATATAACTTAAATGTAAACTGCAAAACTGCAGCTTATATTTAAGGCCAGGTAGACATAACTGTCTAATCCCCATTTTCTGACTGTTCTTTGGAACATCTTTATTGTGATAATTTTGATGCCTTTTATATCACACTATGTTCATTCTTCATGAGCATTTATTAAATTATTATTTTCTTAGGAGCACCTCCAAGCACTGATTTTAATTGTGTATCTTAAGTTTCTCTGGAAAAGTAGATTTTAATTTATACAAGTAACACTACAAGAAAACAATAATAAAAAAAATAACTAGGTGTCCATGATGGAAATAGAAATACAAAGTTAGACAAAGGTATAGAAAACCAGTCCACCTTAAAACTATAATATTGAGTGTTTAAAGAGCAAACAAAAGCATTCAAAGAAATATTGGGGAAATTATGCAAATCGCAGTCTAGATGATTAGCAAATGGAAGAGGAAAATTGGTTTGTTCTTTAAGCATTATTTCTGAAATGAGATTGCATCAGCTTTACATCAAAGACCACAGCGGCTTGTCAGCTTGCAACAACTCTGCCAATTGTGCCTGAACTGCTACCTGTATTATATCTGTACTGTTATTTGTATATGTATGATCTAAACTATTTTTCCATAATGTTTTGTCATTCTCGGAACTCAAGAAACCTCCCTGCAAAGATTATCTTCTGAGCATACCAAATTCTAGTAACCAGCTAGTGACAATCTGACAGAATTCTCTGAAGAATTTTGTTTGTTTGTGCTACCCTGCAAGCACTCTTTATGCTACCATGGAGTAGCATAAAGGAGTTTTCCTCTTCCAGTGTTTGATTCATACATTAATACTGCTGGGGTTTCTTACAAAAATATTTCTGAAATAGAACATTTTCTTTTACAGCCCTTCAGGTTTGAGCCAAACCTTCCAATGCTCAGTATTCTTATGAACTAGCAGATGCAAAGATGAGCAGGAGGCTTTTCAGTCATGTGCTCTGGCCTGCTTATCTTTATATGCTTCATGAAAAGCATGTTCTAAATGCTTGGAGTGTCGCCTGATGGAAGGAAAGGCCTTTTAAAAACTACATGTTTTCAAGTTGTTTTGCCAATGCTTTATTAGCTTTATTTCACAATCAGAGGATGAAATTCTTCCACTTTGGTTTGTTTGGGGTTTTTTGTGTTTGTTTTTTGGTGTTGTTGTTGTGGTGTGGTTGTTGTTGTTGTTGTTGTTGTTATTTTGTCAAAATAAAACTAGAGCTGGTAGAACTTGGGAGGGGTATGTGGCCTAAGAAGAAGAAACAGTGATTCTATTTATGTTTCATTCTTTGTAAAGCCACAGACTCTCACAACCAACTTGCAGCTGTGTCAGGCTTTAGCCAGTCTGCAGAATTGCAATGGGATAGGAAAGGGGTGAGGCTGAAAGACACGCTGCTGTATAAAACATTTCAGGTTAAAACTTCCCAGGGTGCAAATAACATCTCTGAGCAAGATTAACATTTTTAAATCTTCTGTCGAACACTGAGCAGAAACCGTGTTTGTGTAGCTGCCAAAGGAAAAACAGCTTTGCTAGATGACCAGAAATGGAGACCGACTAAAGGTATTTGGACTCTCATGTAGCAAAGCAAGAAGCATGGCCTTATTCTCCACACAGCCCTACCACATGGGCAAAAAGCCATGCTCCTTGGGTCTGATCAGAATGAAGCTTGTACTGGAGTGATTTGTTGAACTGATGCTTCTGGGTTCATTGAAAACTCACTAAGCAAACGAAAAATGTTGCGTTAACATTAATAAGCTTCAGAAAATAAAATCCTATGATCTGCAGAGCATGAGACTGATTTCACAGTAAATCGCCTCATTGCAGTTTTTGAGCTGAACAAATATAATGGGATTAGAAGGACCCTCTCATGGATATTTCTCATTTAACAATGTAAATGGATATGTATTGCCTATAGATATGTTTTTGTCTGTTACTTATCACCAACTAAAAATCCCATGATATGTGCATTTTTCTTCTGTGATAATCCCTTGAAACTTGTTGAACTCAACTAAGCATTATGACTTGGAATAGGAGTCAGAATTTCCAAGAATAAAATCTAAAAATGGACATTTTTATTAATTCTGCGCAGCAAACACCCAGATTACAATGTGATTTTCTGAATGAAGAAATCATGAAATCTTTTTAAGGAAGTGTTGACATGACAAAGTTCTGTTGAATTATTTCATTGATCAATATCTTGAAAGATAATTTAGCAGCATTTTTTTAATAAAGAAATATAAAGATTCAGAAAATACAGCACTAGAAGGGGAAAGCTTCCATTTGTGACCAGGAAAAGATCTAAATGAGAAAGCAAATCACACTCTTCATCAAACAAAATCCTCGTTAAGAACTGAAAACTGTCAGCAAAAGAAGACTGTGAGCCAAGTTGCTCATCTTATGCTGTGTGTCTTTAGCTGGATCAGAGCATGGATCAGAAACAGTCACAAAATCTGTGGATATGTGCTCTGTATCACTCTGGACTCACCCAGAGGAGGAAGGCAGCCGAGGCTGACAGATGTCCACTTCCATTCTCACACTGTACCATATGGCAGAGACGCACAGACAGTGCCCAGAGGAGACAGACAAAAGGTTTGTTTAATTCCAAAAACCCTAAAGTATTATGAATGAATGTTATAACAAAAAGGTGGAAAAAGCAGCCTGCAGTTCCTGGTACTGGGCAAGCTGTGTATCTCCCATCCCATCTTATCTGCTGATAAACCAGTTGTAGTAGATTATTTTGCACCAGCAGAGCATTCAGAGGTCTCCCACTGGAGCAGTAAATATAACCCAGCATACTTCATAATGGAGGGAACTGCTGAGCCTGACATTTACATGACCTGTAAATGATATTGGGCTCCTTCATTTCACAGTAGACTAACCATGCTGGATGTCACTTCAGGGTGAAATGGGTGTGCCTGTCTGTATATATACATATGGGCTTGTGAAGGAGCTGCAGTACCGCATATTTTGGTAGGAGAAATCTGCTCATAGTAACTCTGATTCTTGAAAAAAGCAAAAATTAATATTTACTAAATCCACATTTTGCTTGATAATGGATTTGACAAATGATCTTGGCCTACCCTGGAGATAGATAATGAGGAGATCTTTTGGTGCTGGAGATCTAGCCCCTTTGATATGACATGGGTTATCTGAGAAATATAGATGAGACAGACAGGGATAAGCACAGGGCCTGTTTTTTTTCTGGAGTGGCAGCTGGAAGCTAAAAAGCATATTCTGCACTAAAATGACACAAGAAGCACCTTCAGGTACCTGAATAACCAACTCCCTTATTTTTTCGGGAGAAAACAAGAGAAAAAAAATCAGTTCAACAAACCTAAATACATAAACTACCAGTTATAAAATTTTTGGCTGTGAGAACCAGCAATGATCACATGCCAAATGATTATTCTGAACCTTTAAAAATAAAGTCATTAAGGGTTTAAGTGTCACCAGTACTGACATTATAAAACATATGTAGCCCTCCTTGCCTCACAGCAAACCCATCCAGTGTGGCCCCTGAAATGTACAACGTGTGCCTTCCTTTGGCCAGGGTTGTCCCTGGGAGTGAGGGAGTGGGGGGGGAATGTGTGTTGCCCAAATGCCCCAGGGAGAAGTGGACAGCCATCAATTTTCCTTCCATAATACCCACAATTCTCTGGCCTATTCATCTGGTTGTCAGCCTCAGCTCCTTCCTGCCCCATTCCCTTCCATCCTCCTCACTGTGGATGTATAGTATAGCAAGGATTCTCATTTCGAGGTACAGCAAGAATCTTCCATGGAAAGGATAGAGACTAGCTTGTCATTTGCAATTTTGTCTGAAAGAATGCTTCACATTTTAACAGGTTAGCCTCTCCTGTCACATGAGATAGTTGGACATCACCTGCATAAGATAACAAATTCTTCCTAAACTGCTGATGGGTTATTTACAACCAGTTGTGCACAGAGAGTAACCACACCTTTTCCCACTTTTCATCACCCAGACTTTTGAAACTTAAATTTTCACCTATTTTTATCTGGCCTCATTCTTCCTTCTGCCTTCATCCTACTTCAGGCTCCCTTTTCCCCCTCTTTGAAAAAAGGAGAACAGAAGAGTATGTTGTTTCATTCTTTATATGGGCTCTATCCCTCAGTGTTCTAAGGAAGAGTATTGTGAAAAGCAAAAACTAGAGGTTGCAGACACAGCTGGCAAGCAGGAGACACAAGTTTCAGTACAGAGTAGATTTTCCTTTTTTTTTTTTTTTTGTTTGAATGTATTTGACAAGGACTAGCCAAATATATAGTGAATTAAAGGCTTCAGATTTCTAGATTCAATAGCAAGGTTGGTATTCTCATTTATAAAGCTGTCATATGAAAGCTGGTAAATGAGCATCCACAGTAACATGTATGTGATTTATGGCAATCCCAGATGAATGGTGGCAGAATTCATGCCAAGGACTATTTTTAAAAAAGAAAAGGAAAAGCAAACTTACTGCATTCCCAAATGTGAAACCTATTTCTAACTAATACAACTTTTCAAATATTGGAGCTTTCCAGGAATAACTATGGAGTCACTGACAAACTTCAAATATATTTATATATGGTACTTATTATCAATGACTATGTAACCATATATACATAGAATACAACATTTGAAGGAGGTAAATATGGTTTATCATGTTATCTCCATTAAGCTTATGTATATGAATGTATCTTTGAGAAACTCAAACACTGTGTTTGAAAATTTGAGCAATGTGTTTTGAAAATTGAAAAACAACTGAAAACTGAAAAAGCTGAAAAACACAAGACAATTTTTCTGCCTCAGCTTCTTACATCAAGCAGGTAAAAAAAAAATTATTTTTCACTTCATGTCTTTTTTAATCACATGATCAGTTTCAGTCAGTCCCTGTTTCATATTAGCATTACGTAAAATTGTTCTGTTTTGTCCTTTTTTTCACTCTATGCATTCTATGTGCTTTGGATTTCATGTACATTTTACTTAGAATATTAGAATACACAGTGGATATCTTCTATATTCTACTGTATCTTTACTTGTTCATGTACTTATTTAATACCTATAAATTACTATGTGGGGATAGATTTTTGTCAGGTGAGTTTTCACTGACTCTTCATTAGAGGTAAGATCTTGCTTGTTAAAAAAAAGCTAGAATGAATTACATAAAATTTCCTTTTATGTTCTTCAGTTCTGCTAAGAGTATTTCTTATGTTGCTGGATAATTAGCTCTTACCCCTCCTTAGGTACAGGCCTGAGTTCTCAAGGACCCACAAGACAAATGTATCACAGAATGTACATCCTAAAAGAAAATGTTATTAGTGCTCAGTCCCTCCTACTTTAGACGAGTCAATTACAAAATTGCAGTGACAACAGCACTGCCAGTTTTTATACTTCAAGAGGGGCAAAATAGCAAAATGTTCCTTCCTTCTTAATACTTTCAGATAGGGAAATTTAAAGACCAAAGCTCTGGCAAAGTAAATTAAAATTAAAGGGAGAAAGAGACCTGAGTACAGCATCAGGATTGACTGACTGGGTAGATTAATGAGTGCATACTGAGTTTAACTAATGTTATTTTCAGTAGCTAAAATCAGGGACCTCTGACCACTGCACAACCAGGATTTTGTGAGTGTTTGAGACCAGTTTTTAATAAACATAGAGGCAAACAGCCTCAACTAAGTAAAAAAAAATTTAAATCAAAATAAGGAAAGAAAAATGTAATTTGTAATATTTTATTTAAACCTTACTTTTACCCCAAGCTCTCCATATATACTGGGCAGTCTATTTCATGCTCTTGTACGTCACAGTACAATGCACGTCAATGTCCTAAATGCATGCAAAATGTCCTAAATAAATNCCAGACAAGACAGGAAGCAGATCTGTGATCTGCATAACACAAACCTACCATCTTTATGGAAAGATATAAATGAAAATAGAGTCAAAGGGGTATTTTATTTAAATGGTTGATTGCTTTGAATTTAAGGATTGTACAAAACAAGTATTTTTGATTAGACATGGTAAAAATCTCGCAAAAGTCAGCATTAGCTAAGGAGGACTGAGTCTTGGGATGATTAGGAATATTTGTAAAATTAGAAGACAAACACTAAAAATGATAGGTTATTAAGTAATTTTAATTTCCTAAACTCCTAGAAAATTAATGCAAAGGTATCAGCAGATATCACATTCCTTGGTATGATAAAAAAACCCCAAAACATATTTCTTTATTAAATAGAAAAGACATAGCAACAAAATATGATACTAGTTTTAATGAGGTAAATCTTACCAAAGTAATTGGAAACTTCAGTTTATAATTTCATTCAGTATATTCAGTTAAAATTTCAGAAAAACAAACTTTGAGAAATACTGGAAATTTTCTAGCAAGTTTGCCTAGAATGATGAGTTCAAGAACCTGAAACTGAAGAGGATGCAGAAACCTGTTGTGTCCAATATCTTATTTTGGTGCTTGAAGTTCAGGGGGAAAAATCCATTAAAAACCAGAACCTTGAGAGGGTTACAGACTTCCTGGGATGACTAAGCAATTCCTACAGAGATGAAGAGTAAAAATAGAGCATGCAAATTTGGAAATTGGAATGTAGCACTTTTCTACATCTTGGCAATTTAGAGATTTAGAAAAGACCAACAGCCTACTGTGGACCTAGATCTTGAAAAGAAAGTGCAAATATGACACTAATGTTCTCCTTGGCCATTAAGCAAGAAGTAAACAGAAACTGTAAAACCAGTGTACTGCAGACTAAAAACACAAGTCTAAAGCCAAAAATAATGAAGCATACCCAAATATTTCTTATTAGAGTCAAGTAAGAAAAGAGAGCGCAGAATCATGGAAAAACAATATGTATCATGGAAAAAATATCTAGATTGCTCATCACAACAAAAGGAAGGGCTGAAAGGCCAACGTGTGAAACCATACCTAAACACTAGAGAATAGGGGAAAGAATTTTAAATGCCACCACCATGTTTTTGTGAAAGTATGAGTTTATTCTAGATATTGTTGCTCACATTTTTCAGTGACTTGGTTACTTTTCTCTATTGATGTACTTTGCACTAGAGAAATGACCCACATTGTACAATAAAGGCAGTTCATATTGATATGATATTATAAAATTTCAATACTGAAAACCTGGAGTCTAACTTTTCTTACTAGATATTGAGAAGTCAACTACAAGAAATATTTCTATGATTTCTGATGATTCTCCACTGCTCTCAATGAAATATTTATAAGAGCCTCAGTTCTTTCCTGTTATAAAATCAAGCTGTGCAATTTTATGAGTGTGACTCATGGATTACAACAAATTTGTGACATGTCTAAAACTTTGGTGCCTACCTAGACCCTGCCTGAGATTTTAAGCAGAATTGGAGAGAATCACTTCTGTAGTCAGTTCCACTCTAGCACCATAGCAGCTCTGCAATGAAATAATTAATTTCAGAAAGTTTCACAGAAAACAGCAATCCACAGAAACCTCGAAGAACACAATAATCTCAAGATCTCTAATCGATAGCCATAACTATAATGTCTACAAGAAAAAAAACGGAAGTATTTCAAACTAAACAAAAAGGGAAAAGACAGCATTGTACAAAAGAATGCAAAAAAATATATAAAAAGAAAGGGCATGCTCTCTGTGATTTGATCTGCAAGAAAACAGTCTTCCTGATTTCCAGTATGGTCACCACTCCAACCCTGAGCATGTGAGCAGAGCTCAATAACACAGCACCTGATAAATCAATGCTACTGAGAGCACTAGTGAACACTAATATCCAGTCTACTACTGTGTTCAATTAAGAAAATACTCTGAAAGATAAAAAGAAAAAGCAACAAAACACAAACACAAAAGCACCCCACATTATTCATGGAATTAAAAACTAAGCTGGCCTTATTTGGCAACAGGCAAAATTTCTGAAGCATATTAATGGAACTACCTATATATAGCACTTACAAAGAACAATCACTCTCAGCTGGCCTTATTTGGCAACAGGCAAAAAAACCAAAAAAAACCAACCAACCAACCAAACAAACAAACACAACAACACAATTAACCCCTCCCCCCCAAAAAAAAAACCAAAACAAAACACCAAAAAAAGACCCAACAGAGCTTTGATCTCCTTGATTGCACCTATCAAATGTCATACTCTAGGATATCATGAAATACAGACACAGATGCTGAAATTACTGGAGTTAACTGGAATTAACACGGGAAAACCAGAGCAGGACTTTCCCAGAGATAATTTGCCCTTTATTTTCCAGTACTGATGCTCAGTATCTGAGAGATTTAGATGCCACCACTCTGTTGAAGTGTGCTTTTCCTTTTCTTTCTGAAGTTCTCTACACCATCCTCACGAAAACTACATATGATATCTTAGTCATTACAGGGAATCTTGACTCTCAACTACTGTTTGCCTTGGAAGATCTCCCTTTATGAAACATCCGCTAAACCAGATGCCTTCCAGCTTAGACTGAGAGATCAGAAATGAAGTAATAGCTTGAAAATCACAGTATTCTCATGAAATCTGGCGATGCAGACAGCAACAGGAGACTGGAAACAGGGTGAGAACTCAGCTAACCATCTGATTTCCAAGCAGATAGTCTGTTATATGCTGCATACAGCAGGTAGAAGGCTGAAAAATGCATTCATGTTAGCAGAAAGCATATAGTAGATATGCTGAAAGTAACCCAAAGTTTTCTAAGCAATACAAGCATCCATGTCATGTGATGTCAAGGATCAGCTGCAGATAAACTGGAGTACATTTCTGTAGATATCAGTGTTTTCCTTCTTTTATTTTAGCAATGCACATCAATACCCAATGAAAAACATGCCAAAAAGATCAAAAAGAATAGGAATGATTCAACAATAACAAAAACCCGACTTTTAAAGACACTTTTTTTTTTCAAAGTAGTACACTTTTCTAAACTGCATTGTATGAAGATGCTTTGGGTGTTCAATGTGTTTAATATTTATCACACATGCAACAGAAACAAAATAGATTGCCCCAGGTTGCCTGAAACTTAAAGACAGATTCTTCAGCATTTAAGAGTATAGCAAGTCTACCCTGATTCCATGACTCTAGTGAAATCCTAAATCACCAATTACACTTCATTACCTCTGAAAGATTCATGTAGATCTAGCATGAACTAGATTCTCTCCTCCTGCAACAAACTTAGACAAGCCAATTGCAAATATTAAAATTAAATTACTGTGGTGTAACCTTAAGCACAAGCTTTAACTCAGTGATTACACATACACTGAAAATAGAGCCCATGATCTCTAGATTCAGACTCAGACACTTTGAGCTTCAGTATGAGAGCTAGAAGTGGATCTGTTTGTGTATGAGAGCTTTGCCATGTACCTTAATTACTGCATTGCAGAACACACGTGTAATGACCATCATATTCTTAAAAAGAAATTCCTTGAATGTCTCTATTTTGTATGTTAGGGTTACTGACAGAATTCATGAATTATCATGTGCTTCTCTGAAACAAAAAATAAGGTCTCATATACAGAATACTGTTGAGAATCACTTCCTATAGTTTACTCAGAGATATGATGACTTAGGAATAATCTCTAATATGTAGCAATAAATCAAAAGTGTAATGTTAGAAGTGTGATTTATTTTTTTCCTTAATTTACATTCATCCTGCTCTTTTCAGTTCTAAAATACAAGCTAGTTTCAACCAAAACCTGCCCTAGGACCTGACGGACTGCAAAAATATTATACACTTCACCACTTTGTGCCTATGAATGATTGTCTACACCTGAAATCCCAAAATTCATGGAAGCAAAGATCAGTAAAAAACTCCATCTGAATGCACACATCTTCTTGTCTATCTAACCTTGAAATTTATGGAACCAAGGGAGTGTAGTAACTTCTCGGTGTAAGTGTGATGAACAATATGAGCCACTGTCCTGAATTATAAGAATTTTATTTTGGACAAGGTCCATTTAAACTATTTTTCCTCATGAGTGACCTGTCAGTTTAAAACAATCTTTACATACATAATTTTACTGCAGTTGGCATTTTCAAATACTCCTGAGTTTGTAACATCAAAGTTGGAACACTTTCCAGGGCATCATCATTCAGAATGTCGTGTTTTCTACTCTCAATTTACATCAAAACTGGAAGCCCAATTATTCTTACCTTTGATAGTTTTCTTCAAATTCTGGTTTCTACTTTGTTATGTGTTATTTCCCACTGTGTGTTGTACCTAATGAATATAAATGGTGAGTTTTGAATTGGACAACAACTTAGTCTTTTAGTTCTTAATATCATGCTGTTTTCAGACAATAGGCACGTGGTAACTGAACAAAGTAGGGAGGGTTCATAATCTGTATCATCTGGACCAGATACAGTGTGGTTGTCCAGGAAAAAGAGGGGACATTAAAGACTGTGTACAGATAGCTGCTCACGACTAGATGGAATATCTAGCTGTGCTTTACAGCAGGCAAAAAATATTTTGGAGGAACCATAAAAACCCCAGAAAAACAGTAAAATTTCAGATTATATATATGTGAACATTTTTTCTCTTTTTTTTCAGTAGAAAGTACAAATCCATTTAAAGTTGCTAACAACGAAAAAATGTTGCATTCCTAAGTAGTTTCCCTAAAAGTAAGTTCCACACGAAGTAAAATATATATTACAATATTAATATTTTAAGGACTATAGAAATTCAGAGTACCACTTGAGGGTGAAAAATAGACAAAACTTAATTTCCTGCTGAACAGTAGATGCCTTGCTTTTGTGAAGAGCTGGAATCAGTCATCATTCTTGGCAATTTGCCAGGCTACAAAATGTGAAGCAGAATTAAAGAAAACCTAGTTATTTATGATTCAATTATTTCAAGTTGATAAAATATAGTGCTGATTTAGCAAACCACATCTGAAGTGCTTCACAAATATTATCTAATTTGTTTATAAATATGTCTCTCTGTTTAAGGTTTTTATTTATGCCGCTCTTTGTTTTGGATAAATGTGTTAAATTAAAATTAGCCACCCCAATAAGAGATACGGTAGAAAAAGAGAAGAAGTAAAATGTAGGAGAATTCAATGTAGTGCAGAGTAGATTCTAATATTAACAACTATTATGTCAAAACTAAGGTTTTGAAGGCTGCAGCACTGCAGGGCAGACTATATCATTAGGGCACGTCTGTGGAGGTGGCAGATAGAGACAACCAAAAGCACTGAAAAATAGCTTTTTTCCCTCAAAGAGGTGTTACATACATATCTTAGCCAGCCACTGAAGTCAGGTAGGGATATAGTCACAAAAACACACATACACACAAAAATCTAGGACCTGAGCAATGCAAAATCTGCTGTACTTTAGAGTTGCTACAAATGCTTCTGCCTAATTACAGCAGAGCATTTTTGCATACATCTCTACACTAAATACCAGAGTGTCTCTAACCTGTCATCTTGAAAGACTTGAAAGTTTTCATCAAGTTGGTCTTTCCATGAATTCATGTGCCAGAGCATATGAATAAGATATGAGATTCAACATCCCATGTTAAAAACACAGTGTATCAGCTGACTTAAATTATTTCAGATCTAAAAATATACCTACCCCTGAGATATGTTTTGTTTTACTAAACAGTTGTGATATTTATTACTAAGTATATTAAATTAATAATATTCTAAGTATGAGGAAAATTATATAAAAATATTCAAAGAACAGTACAATCCATT
>WEKY01058515.1:12919-46712 GCA_013390045.1 Picathartes gymnocephalus | reverse complement strand
ACAATTTTGTTTTTTAAAACTTCACACTCAATAGGGTCTAATATTCTTACCAGTCCAAGTACTGTACGTCTATTTAACATGATTGTCAAATTAAAATAATTTATTTCTGACAGCTAAACTAAGAATAAATAAATTACAATTTAATATGTAATTCTTTTTTCCACTTGGGCCATGCTCATGACAGTCTGTCTCTGCAGCCTGTCAGACAAGCTTACCTCAGAAAGTGCCGGAACAGCACTAACACACACACACAAAATCTGTAGATCAGACAAAACAAAATAGCCTTTCATCAGAATGGAGAGGGGCTCCTAGGAAACAGTTTTTAGAGGCCTCTACTAATTGCTGTGAATTAAACATAGGCTTTGTCATATAAGCAGAATTTCAAAACAGTTGACAGCTATTAAACAGAGGTTTCTTAAAGTGGTAAGTAGATGGAGCTGAGGTAAGATGAAGATGAGTCCAAACTTAGGGAATTTGTATCTTGTGAAGATTTCAGGAATAGCAAGTACCTAGTGGGCTGAAGTTATTTAATAGATTTATATAGCTCAAACGCAAACATATGGACTCCCCAACATGAAGTGCTGGCTGAAGTGAGAAGCATTTCTCAAATCTCACTCTACTCATCCACTTTTTCTAGGCAAAATTATTTTAATCTGAATTCGAGCTGTTTTCAAACAGCACATATCATGTTCCAGGCTTTTAAGAAAGGACCTCCAGTGATCCCTTCTCTCTGACAGTGGACCCCTGATACTCCGGAGGGCACTTAGAAGGAAAATGGGAGACATAGATGTGCCAGGCAAAGCAAAAACTGGGATGCCTGTGCTGCATCTGCAGCAAGTGAATTGCATCCTAATGTCAGATTTACAGAAAATGGAAATCTAAGAATAAGGTTTGAGTTATTCCAGGGCTGGACTGAGCAGCTTCCCTCCAAGTGAGAAATACAGCAAAAATGTCTGCTTCTGAATTTCACTAGAGTAGTTACCTTAATGTCCTGAGTGGTACCAGGAAATTGTGGCTTTCTCTTTTGTCACAGAACCTGAACATCCATGCTTGTACAATATCTTGAAAGAAATTATCTTCTTCAGATGTCCTTCTGTTTCAAACACAGCTTTGCTCTAAGCTTGCCTTCCTTTTCAACTGTTATGTCTCACCTTCAGCTACCTATCTTGGAGCCTGATTGAAGAAATGAGATATCCTTCAACTTTTGCAACACAGTAGTTATGGAGATTTGTTTTTACAGGATTCACCTTGTCCATAGAAACTTCTTGAAGGTTTTAAATTTATAATTCCTTTTTTTATTAAGCCATTGCCACTACCCCTGGCTCTTCTTCAGCATCTGGAACAGTAAAATTAAATCTAAGATATTTTCTGTAAATTATATGTCATTATAATTACTAGATAAACTTTGGTGGCTCATTCTATGGGTGGAGGTATTTTTAGATGATCACTATGATTTATTCTTTCTTTCAAATTTATGAGAAATAACACTATTGCAATAAAATATAATACGTATTGGCAGAAATCTACCTACACTTTTAAAATGGCTGGGGCTTGTACTAGAGACCATTTCATATCTGATCTAATTATATATAACTTAATTTAAACTGCATACTGCAGGTGAAACTACAGGAATGCAGCAGCTTTCCAATACCACCTCTCCAGTGTGCCCTTAAACAGGTGACGGTCTCTAAGAATTGACTTTCCCTGGTGTACTCTCTCTCCTCCCTCAAAGCAGAGCTTCAGTTTTTCAAGGACATTCTCTAAGAAAGAACGTCTACATTTCAGGAACATATAATATTTTTCTGTGTGCATGCCTAATTTCTGCTCACAAATCCCAGCAATCTGGACAGGCTACAGATTTATTTTGGAAGAAAAAGGGCTGTGCCTCCCACCTAAGCAAACTTTGATGGATTACATCAGGACACATTACTTTCAAACCAGCATGGAAAATAGGGTGAATGAATAAAACCAATATCCTTTTGTATGAGCAAGAAGCACCTGTGCAAAACAGGCAGCAATTCTGTAATTTGTAGGACATTTCTGGGCGCACAGTTAACATGTGGCAGACAAACACCCCAGCCATCCCTCCTGATTCAGTTGCAGGACTTCACAGCATGGACATGCTGCCCAAGACCAGCTTTGATGATGGTTCATGTCACAGTGCAAACCAAACAGGTTAGTTCAATGAAACTCTTCCCAGAGAAGTCCTCAGGTTGCTGACAACTCCTGCCTAGGTATGACATTAGGAATAGAGTTAGCTGTGGATTTTGCTGTTCTGGGTTAACGGTTGGACTTAAAGGTCTTTTCCAACATAAATTACTCTGTGATTGAATGTATATAGGCACTGAGAGGTCATTTTTTGCCAGTAATAAGATTTTGAGTCTAACAGCTGAAAAAATGAGAAGCCTGGGCAGTGGTGTGGTAATTTTCCTCGCACGAAGGTTCAAACTTTGTGGAGAAGCATTTGTTTACAGGAAGCTGGAGAAGGATATCCCCCAAGCTCTCCATCTCAGCTCTATCTGTAATTCTCACTGTTGGTCTTCCTGTAACAGACTTGACCAAAACTAGACCATAACCATTCATTCTTTTGGCAACACACACTACTGGGATGCTGGGAAAGCTCTGTGTTAATTGCTCAAAAAAAGGAAAGTAGTCAGGGTATCAAAAATGCTGAACATTTTAAAGGAATAACCCTGCAGCATCTTTATCTAAATGAACAAAATTAATGGGTGTTTTGATTTTATTTTTTTGATGCCTTTTCACCCCATCTATAATATCTGCTAATTCCTTACATACATTTTGACCTTCAGAAACTGTAAGATTTAGAGTTATAGAAGAGAATTTGACAAAATTAACATTTTATTGTAAATAACATCTACAGCCACAAATAAAGCAATGCAAAATTAAATTATTAAGAGCCCTCCTCACTCAAAATATGGAATCACAGTCCTTTAGAATAAAAGTATATATTATCCTATTATCATAAGGGACCTCCAGGCTATCAGCTACTAGTTGATATTAACTGATAGCTATCACAAGGCTATTGTTACAAAGTACATACAAAACAAGAAAATGAAACTTAATTTCAATCTCATGAAGACTGACTTTTCAATATTAATTATCTGTTTTTAATATAGGATTTGCTTTTTCAAACCACTTTTTTCTTAATTAAGCCAAGAAAACCCACACATCTTTTCTGGGTTACTGCACTGCAATTCTTTAGTACCTCTTGGTTGTATTATAAATACTATAGACATATTTCATAGGGAAATTCTATGACTGGTTTGACTTGAAATATATATATAAATTTTAGAAAGTCTTAGCATATGCCTTTTGTTCTTTTGTCTCACCTTATTTTAATTTATGCCATGTGGTTTTTTTTTAATTAATGTCAAGTGATATTTCCAAGCTATAAAATCATTTGGCAAAAAGAAAAATCTACCTGGTGGCAGCTCTGAGAGTACTTTCATAAATACAAATAATTTTCTTCCTTTGTTATCAAGCTACGTCCTAGATGATAAATTCAATATCTTTCACAGATAACAAAAAGTCTTCCAGGTCAGCAATTCTGCATGAGTCTATGATGTCTATGACCTCTGACAATACTTGTTTCTGGCACAGCAAAAATGGACTTCTGGTCTAACCTTGGAGAAATACCACAGGCCACAAGCACTGATTTTCGTAATACTTCTTATCCATTAAGTTGAAACCAGGTTATTTCCAAAAATACAGATGCCATTTTCATATATATTTTTGGTCTCTAGAAAAATAAACTGTGACTCAGGGGACCAGAATTGAATTAGAAACTCCAAAAACTGCAACTGGTCTTGAACATGTAGCTAGGAAGAAAGTAGAGCAGGAAAAACAGTTTAATCTATCTACCAATTGCCATGAGACTTGTTTGTAGCAATGCATGTACCACATCTGGGTACCAGTTCATGGAGGGCGTGTGTCCAAGGGAAACTGGATGGTTGGCCAGCTCCTGCACTGACTAAATAGAAGAGTGAGGCAGAAAATTATCTAATGCTTTAAGGTGAAAAAGAGAGGATGAAGAGAAAAGAGGGGGAATTAAGGTCCAGTCTTCTGAACCAAACTCTCTTGAGATTTCTGGCATAAGAATTTTGTCAAGGTAAGTTAGTCAGCTGCTTTGTACAGCAGCACAACATTCCAGAATTGATCCTGCTACTTACTATTCTGTCCTACAGACTCAAGAACTCAAACATGCTTTTCTGTCTCCGTTTTAGGTAATGATAATCCACCACTAACTGATTTCTCTACCCAGTTCCCTTGTTTCATCATTCACTTCTGTGAATCCTCCCCACGATTCCTACTTGCCATTCTCACTATTTCAAGTGCCAGGCTGCTGTTCCTTGCTGCTGCTCTTGCTTTTACTCTGCAATTCAAGTCACCAAGCGCTGTTATGCCATAAGTCATTTGTGATTTCTGTAGTCAGCCACAGGCAGAAAGCTGTCACAAGACCAAGCCTTTTTATTAGGAAGCAAACAGGGCTCTTTAACACAATAGTTGAAAATAGAAAGAAGGAAATACCCATGGTGATAGGCCTCAAAGCACTGGGCATGTAGTGAGGCAGAAAATCCAGAAGATGGAGAAATGTGGCCCTACAAATGAAATGAAACAAAGCTTATGGGAGAGAACAAAACTGATTGGAGGAACAGATTTGAAAACAGTGATCATGACAACTGCAATTAGGCAGGGAAAATAGGGCTATGACGACTCCTTGCAAAGAATTGTCTTACATCAAAGAGAAAAACAATATCTTGATCTATTTCTCCTTCTAAGCCACTTCAACTTTCAATAACAATTTGAACTTTGAATTGAAGAGAGAACATTGCTACCTATGCTGCCTGACCCAACAAGTAAACACCACTCAGTAACAGCTACAAGAATTAGACCAGTTATACAAAACCATACAGTTTGGTAGAGAAGCAGATTTGAGTAGCTTCTACCTACAGTTATAATTTTACAATGCCTGAAAAGCTCAAGCCTTCCCTTACAGTTCTTTTTCCAGCCATAATTCTGCTTTCTTATCCAGTTATCTTCTGCACCAAAAATGACCAAAAATGACCAAAAATTAGCTCTGAGGGAAAGGCTTAACCAAATTTTGAGGGACAAAAAAAAGGCCACATACACATCTGAAGTTCTCTTTGATAAATATCAAAAGGCCCATGGCATACATTGAAGAAACATCAGCTTCTCAAAATATTAGGTATGCAAATCCTTTACAATGCAGACATTTGTGCAAATGAAAATCTAGGTTTTACAACTAGCTAGTCATCTTGTCTCCTTTTAAAAAACTCTCTCTGTATTCTATTTTTTCCCCATTTCCTTAAATTGTTTTGGTGGTGACATTGTCAGTTTTTTATTAAACCATTTGTTAGGATGTCCCATGCTTCCATATTCTTGTCTCAGCTTGCAAGTGTGAAATGAATTAGCTATTTACTAAGTGGAGAAGATGTCATTCTTTCGAATCACATCTTTCTTTTTGTGTTTCAGATAGATGTTTACATATTTTTGTAAAGAAATTAAAAAAAAAAGAAAATCTTGACAAGAATTAATATGACTCTTCCAATTTTAGGGAATACTTTGGGGCTTAATCTTTTTCCTGTTTAGTTGAAAATTTTCTGGTTAGTTTATAGGAATGAATTTTACCTTCTTTAATAAAACAATATTAAAATCATATATGTCTCAAGTATTCAGAAGTGGTTGTTTCCACTGAGTTAAACAGTGTTGTCTGGTTTTGACCTAACCTTTTTCCTGCATAGGAGACAGCATGTTTAAGAGAAACAAGTGCAACAAACAGGACGCGTGCTAAGCATAATTTGCATTATTTACCCCCAAACTCCAGTACTTAAAAGCAAAAGGTAAACAGAGGATAAAAAAGGCTTTCCTCCATGAACACTAATCCAGAAAAAGTGAGTAGTTTCCGGAAATCATCCTTACCTCCACTGTAGCCAAGTGGAGCCACAGGCAGACAGAGGAGATGTCTTGGCTCTGGTGGCAACTTTCCCCCTTCATAAGTCCTTGCAGTACAGAAGTGTCATAACCATAGTGAATGGCACCAAATCATGTCTTCATTATTTTAAAATATGCTCCTTCATTGAGGGAAGAACAATGACAGCAAAAATATGACTACTTTTGATCTGGTACCATGAAAATTATCCTCAAGGCCCACCTGCTGGTAGGAAACTCATTTAAGATCCTGTCCTTACTCAGGACAGAAGGTAAAACTTCTAGGTTCAATTGGTCCGATTTTAATATTTTTCAGGTAAAATATTTGTGCTATTTTTGTGGGAATAGAGAAAATTACTGTGTTGTTGATATTGTCAATACAAGATATAAACAGTGATTCTCTGGATTGTACACAAAAGAATGACTGCTTTCTTTTCCAGTTCTAAATAAAACATATGCTCCCATAATATACAGAATTTATCTCAATTTATAGAATGAAGATATTGTACTCTCTTCTGTTAACAACAATATTAATTTCATTGCTTCTTTTTGAAAAATCATAACTATTCTTAGAATAGCAGAAAAGGGTAGCTGATGCAGTTTCCATATCCCTGAGTGTATTGACAACTTTGTCCTCTGAGACTGAAGACATCCATCCAGATCCTTCAAAACCACAACTCCTAAGTTTCCTGAGGTAAATTAATTTAATTTAGCACACTGTGAGGTCTGTGTTATTAAGAAACAATCTTAAAAACAAGGTACAGATTTTGTGGTTGGGTTTTAAAAAATCCAGTGCAACACCTGTAACCACAAAAACCTCACACCTGATTGTTGTTCTGTCCTCTAACAATCTAGGTATGGATGTAGCAATTTCCTCATTCCATATCAGCACAGCGACCAGCAGCAGTCTCGAGAAGTGGCAGAAATGTACATCAGTTCCAGAACAACAGGGGAGAAATAAAAAGAACATTGTGCATCCTCTCTAAGTGCTGTGAAATATGAATATGCCACTACAAGTACTCTTTAGCATGCCATTTTTTCAAAGCTCGTTACAGTCCAGTAATGAGGCAAGAATCTTAATCTCGTCTTCAAAATCCCGAAAGACACTTTTGTATTGTTTTCCCTTAAGTCTACCAGAGCTTTTGTTGTTGGGTTGTTGTCGTTCTTGTTTTGTAGTGGTTTTCTTCAGTCCTGTAAGATGACTGTGCACAGTCTCTCTTCCCCTCCCAAGACCATATTATTATTACTATTTATTTGTATCAGCAAACAGTATCAGTTCTCTGCACTACAGAGTGAGCAAGCTAATACTTCAGTAAATTGTTGCTGCCTCCTGTTACATCTGTTCTTCTCTGTTCACTAATTGCCTGTCTCAACCACTGAGGCATGGTGCCAGCCATGCTGCCACTTCCTCTTTGGTCAGCTTGTCAGCTCCTATTAATCTGAGCCCTGTTGCTTTTTCCACAGCCAACGTTTTTGCACTCTAGGTATAATGAAAATCTATTACTTTAGTGTTATACAAAAGTGACAAAATTATAATTCAAAAGAGAAAAATGTTAATGACTTTTTGTGTGAAAGTTGATAGTTTCCTACTGTAGCAGCGAACTATTTTCTTTGATCCTGCTTCAGTTTCAGGACTATATATAAAGGTTTACATATCTTTCAATCTGATGCAATATTATCAATATTATTATTCATTATTAATCCTTATTATTGCACTATATGGAAGGAAACTTCTAGATTCAAACTTTAAGAATGTGTACAAACTAAATCTGAGCATAAGTATTGATATCTAGAATACGACAATTTTAAAAGAAAGCCATCTGATTTTTATGGTGAATTTTGTCAGCTTCTTTTCCTTGAGAGGGACTGCAGCTGGTTTAAAACTGATTTATATTTGCTAGACCAGATAGTTTTTGCAAAATTTTTATATTCTCGACATTTTAATTCAGTAGCTCAGAGTACAGAAGTGAAAGATCACACTTTAACAGATAGAGAATGAGAGCCGTAGAATCAAAGAGTGGCTTACATTGGGAAAGATCTTTAAGATCATCAAGTCCAAGCACCCAAATTAACTGCTTAACCATGTCTCATGCCTCATCTAAATATCTTTTAAATACTTCCAGGGATGTTACCTCAGCTGCTTCCCCAGGCAAATTCTTCCAATGTTGGCAATTCTTTCCTGAAGAAAGATCACTGCCCTGCTCCTGCTGGCCATACTAGTTTTGATACAGGCCAGGATGCCATTGTCCTTCTTGGCTGCCTGGGCACGCTGGCTCACGTTCAGCTGCTGTTGACCAGGACCCGCAGGCCCTTCTCCTGCGGCAGTTTTCCAGCCACTCTTTCCGCAGCCTGAAGCACTGCACGGAGTTGTTGGGACACAAGTGCAGGACTTGGTATTTTGCCTTGTTGAACAGTTCTGATTCCCAACAAGGTTCCACAAGTTAAGGCATGCACATGGACAGTTGCTTCTGAGCAGCTCAAATGTAGCAGAGCAACGGTGTATTCCCCTGAAATTGTTTGTCACGCGTTAAGCTCTTAACAAAATGTAGATATAATATGTCCCTCAAGGAAATGAGAGCTCAAGGTCACACATAAATTACAGGACTGAGAAACAGAGTGGTGTTCTCATAAGTAATTAAAAGTAGGTTTAGCAGATCTTGCTTTTTTAGGATAAAATACACTTTCAGTTTTTTAAATTATGCACAGGAGGGAAATAATATAAATATAATTTCAGAATAATCAAAATCATTTTGCTGCACATATTTCTGAATGTGACTTCATATGGGAATAAAAGTCCTAAAGCTTCAGGGATAAGCATATGCTCTCAGATTATACAGATCTGAAGGACACTTTCCCCAGGTGGGATATTTTGGCTGTCTATGCTATCAGCAACTTGAAACAACCTGTCCTTGCTGTGGTCTTGATGAATTAGCATGCTTTCAAACAGTTCCTGGGTGCAGTTCAGGGGTTAGGATGGGTAAGAGACCTTTAACAAACCTGCTGACAGAGCAGAAGCTTCATGTTATATTTACAGGCAGGTTTATGCCTGTTTTGCCCTCCGTGCTGGAGAACAGCATGGAGCACCTTTATTTTATTAGCAAGCATTTATTCTCAGAGGCTTAATAGAAGAATGACAAGGCAAAACCACCTCTCTGTTCACCCCATTTCCCTGAGCTGTGCCCATGAGTAGGAAGACCTGGCACTTGAGTTTTGGGATTCTTGGCTCTGTAGCAAACTCCACAGAGCCCATGAGAAGCCCTAGACCCACAGTAATCTGCCTAACAGCCTGACATTGAAATGTAAGACCTGGAGAGTTACTCTGGATCAAGGAGCTTATTCTTCCAGGAAAAAAAATTACTTTATTATCCCTCTTTATTTGCTCAACAATAAAAACCCAAATATGTGAAAATTCTGCAGTTAGGAACCAAATACAAAAAAGGCATTTTACAGACTGGGAAACAACTGACCAGGGGTCATGCCATTATTGACAAGATTGGTATGGATTTTTGTATTCTGCAACACTGAAAGAAAAAAGAAAAAAATATAAAGTAAAGGAAATTAATCCAAATCCCACAGCATTTATAGAAATCAAAAACAATACATCAAAAATATTTACAACTGCATAATTGCATAATTACTTAGCTTCTCTTTGAACTTCTCATTCAAAGAGCATACACATACACAGAAAAAAGCAAGCTGAGAGAAATGAGCATTTTTCAGAGACCTAGGAAGAAGTAAGGCTCATTATATAAGTAATGCAGTCTCAAGAAAAGAAGCCCATATGAATGAAAACATAATGATATAGTAAAGAAGAACAAGCTGCATGACATGACACTTCATTTCTGGAGGACCTGGGAGATCAATATCTAAGTCTGTGTAAAATTATTCACATCTCTTCAGAAAGTATGACCTGAAGAATGAGTTGATGTGCACCACATTTTCTTTCAAGTAACTGGGATGTAATGTAAAATCTGTAGACAAGATCATTGATTTTTTTTTCTCCTTTAAAAAATTATATATTATGATGAAATTTTTCTGAAATGTGACATCAATGAAATTATGGTTGGGATAAACTCCTGCCTGTGCACTTACTTATTTAAATTGACATGTATATTCCTTTAAATCTTTCCTTCATTCTACTTTGCAAGTTGAAAAATAATTGCCTTATACAAGGACTACTTGATTATTTCAGTTTCTATGCTCTTGTGCATTTTGAAAAGTTGAATCCCCAAATATTGTCTTTTTTATTTTGCTGGTTAAGCACTGAGATTGCTACAGGGCTGGACTGAAATTGTTCAGGACATGATGAGACTCTGGATTTCCCTGGGCTTTATCAGCGAGTCAGAATTCAGGCAAGGCAGCCAATATATTAGAATGAAATGACAATTACAACGCTCTTCAGTGTTACAAGTTTCTGAGGATGACTGGGAAATAAATGCATGATGGTTGGAGAAATTACTTTCTTTGTAGTTTAGCTGTAATACTGGCAGCCAGCAAAGGGAGAAATCTTATTTTCTGTTCAATTTATTTAAGGGTTTGCACATCTGTGGAAAGCTCAGACAACAAGACATGCTTCCTTAACCAGGCCAAGGTGCCCAGCCAATTCCTACAGTAACAGCCTCTGCTAGTATTTTCAATACAATGTCTTTCTCTGCAAGAATTACTTCATCTAGTAAAAAGAGAGCAATGCCTCTAACATGAATTTCTCTTGCACAAATTACTTCCACAATATTTATTCTCCCATTGAATTAACATTATCTGGGCTAGAAATTAGAATTTCTCTCTATTTTAATGAGATCCCACAAAGACAAGGTCTTAATCTGGAATGACCTTACTATAACATCTCTTAATTGTTGATGGCAGCAAATGAAATGCAAGTGGACACAGAACAAATTGCTTCACTAACAATATAGTCTATATCTAAGGAACTGTAACCCACATTTCCAATTCATGGACCAGTTCATCTCCTCATTTATCTCCCACAATGAGATTACACTGCTCATGTAAGCTAACAGTATACTTACTTTTCATATTATGAGAAAATGCTGTTTAGCAGCTTATAGTAGGTATTATTAATCATGTAAAATATTGTCTCCACTTCCAAATACAGAAAGATCTTCATATTTTATAAATATGGTGTGTATGAGAATGCATGAGAAGGCCACATCAACAGCTGGATTTCCACTGAGAGATTCCTGCATTTGTCAAGTATCCTACTCAGAAATCTACTTTTTCATATTAACAGTAGGGCATCACAGGTCTCATTGAAAAATAAAACTGTCAATGATAATAAAGTTATTAGCTATAAACTCTTCCAAACACTGGAAATGAAGTAACATTTGAGTTCAGAGTCTGCTACTTACATAATTGTTGTTGAAGTGTGAAAATTGCAATATTAAAGCTCTTCTTGGGAGATTCAGCTATTTGGACAATTAAATGCATTTATGTGTGTGTGGCACTGTGTAGCTTCATATACTTAACTTCCTTTTAAAAGTAATTAAATAATGGTGCACCATAACCATAAAGGCAAACACATAGAAAATGGGAAATGACAGAATCAAGCTCTGTTTGCAGCTTCGGTTCAGCATCTTTGCACTTATATAAGCTCTTAAATGAAACTATGTAGACAATGGTGACAAAATACAAAAAGGCTAGTTAACTTGCATCCCAACAACAAATCCTATTTGCTTTTATTACTACTTTGTTTTTCATTCAGCATCCAGGCTGTGCAATGAAAAAAGGAGATATAAAAATATGAGAACAATTAATAGATTATCAGCATGACACAAATACAAAGGCTGAAATAAAAGGGTGTTGTTAATCTCAGTTTTGTGGGCAAAATGCCTTTTAAAATAAAAGGTAATGAAAAAGGATGCTTAAAAAAGAAAATGTACCTCCAAATAAACAAATATTTCCATATTTCTGTATGACTTTGGAGATTAATAGATTTTATTTCAGGTCTTTTAAACCGGCAATCTGAACCAAGATCTTCTGATGCAAAACATAGCTGATGAAAATGAATTATTCTTTGTGTGGAAGAACTACCAGAGAGTGGGAGGGGGAGGAAAGGACAGACAACATATCTATGAAGATACAACTCTGCTCAACCATCCCCTTCTGAATGTGACGAATCCAGACTTATTAGCCAATCACCGGAAAGATCTGAAACCCCCATCTCCCTGCCAAGCCCTGCTGCACCAGTACCAAAGTTGTGGTTTCAGCGGTTGTACTTCATCCATGGATAAAGGTCTGTGACACTTGTGAATTTCTCTGCACCTGGGCACACAGAAAATTCAACAGCAGGCTTCTTGATGGCATGCTTCATTGTATGTGAACCTGTGGCTTTTCAGAGTCTAATAATTTTTTCCAAGCTAGCTGTGTTTTCATAAGTATAGAAGAAAAGCACCCTGGCAAAGTAGTTCTTCTGCTCCTAAGCCCAAAGGCACTATAACACTTATAACACAATGCAAAAGTAATTTGCATTTTAAATGACAGACATTTTTACTGAAGAATTAAAATAAAATAACTACTTAAAATATGGAAAAATTTATGCCAAAATTATTAGTGTTTGGAGAAGTTATAATAGGCTTATAATAAAAAATATTATACACCAAACTTTACTCATAATAATAGCTGTTATTTCTGCTCTCCAAGCTCCAGATAGGAAGCATATTAGGATTTGAATAACCACTATGATACCATTCTTTTTTTAAGACACTAGGATTTAGCATGTATAATAATTCAGTGTGCTCTCAGACTGATGGTTTAGACCAACCACCACTCACTATCTTCTTTGCACTCAACGCTTCCTCTGAGACAAAGCCAGATACAGCTGAGGGATAGTCTGCTCTAGTCTGCAGGAGTGCAGCTTGTTGTGATAAAGTAATTAAAGGTTGGTGTTTTCCCCACACCCCCTAGAATTATCCAAGGCACCTTTCTAGACTCAAACGCACCTATGTGCCCTTATTACATTTTTGAGGCATGTGCTTTCACCTACTCTACATAAAAACCTTATAAGCAGACTGTGATATCTCCATCTTTATGTATTTCAAAACAAAATTATTTAGTAATTAAAGACCTGCTGGGCCATAGGGCCACAGAGGAGACCTGGACCCACTGATAGGTAACACTAATATGTCCAGCACTTTGAAGAGGAGGTTGCACTGGGAAATGGGTCATCCTGCACCACCCACCTTGGGATCCAACAAAACCAATCTCTGAGCAGGGACTTTAGTAACATTGGCATAGCCAGAACCAAACCTGCATTGATTTAGAGAATGCATGAATGGCAAAAACACTCATTTTTTTATTTGATCAGGCCTATGTGCACTGATTCAGAAAGCAAACATTTTAAAGTGTCTCTCACTCTTTGGAACAACGCTGTTAGTGAGATCAAAGGCAGCATGAGTAATAAAGTTTAGTAGAAAAACTGTAGATGAGTAATTACATAAAAATCTATACATCTCCATGCAATCTCATTTGAAAACACCATGGACAATTTCTTGCAACGGACATCCCTTTCCATCTCTCTACTGGGGATAATAAACCTTGGAGATTAAATGAAGGAAAGAGGGAAATGAGCCATTTAGTTCTATTAACTATTCTAACCTGACATGTATGGAATTATGTGATAATTACTATTGAAAGGTAGAACATACCATATGGATAGGGCAGAAATGGTAAGGCAATATCAAACTACAGTTCATTTCAAACTGGACTGAAATCTCTCAGCGTTGCCAATTTTAACAATCTTGCCAAGTCACTGAGGAAGCTGAATCAACAAAAATGAGTTTTTGATTGATTAGGATTAAGTCACAGTATTCCACTTTTCAAACACAGAGATACTGAGGTTATTTAAAGGTTATTAAATATATTCTTCTGTGTATATTTAAGCATCACCCTAATCTCATCAACACTATTCAAGAACAGATGTTTCTCAAATAGCTCAAGAAGATTTTGAAGTACAAACTGTTTATTTAATGATCGGTTAACACTGTGAAGGTCAAAACTCAAAAAGGCTAAATCTAAAATGCCACAATTTGCAGTTGATGGTGTGTCCCATTTCTACCACTGCTAGTAAACCAATACACTGTAAGCTTTAGATTTGTAATACAAATTCGAGCAACCAAAAGTTTAAATCTTTAGAAGCATCATGCAAAATGCCCCAAGCAACTCGAACAAAAGAGGGTTTACATGCTGCAGGATGTCAGAATTTGGCTCTGTCTAAGTAGGTGTCAGGTTGGTAAAGGCAGATTCAGATAATTACCCTATCTCTGTGCAAGTTATAAAATTCCTATTAAATATTACAGTGACCCTCAGGTACAATAAGAAATTAATAAAAATAAAAGTCAGCAGTGAGTATGCAGAGGAGAAAATGTCTCATAAATGAAAAATTACCCAGAACTTACAGGCCTTGAATCATTTCTCTAACAGCTGCAAAAATGTCAACAGCAGTAAAACATAAAAAGCCAGCAGTGATTTCATTAATAGTACTCTGCTACACTGCAGAGGGAATTGTGGTAGCATACACTCAAAGGACAGACATTGCCTTTAAAATTCAGATACATGAACTGGAACTTTTCCTTGGCTCCAACTTACCTGCCGCTACCTACAAAAATGAAGCTGGCCAACAGGAGATCATTAATCCGTGGTCCCTACAAATCTTTCATTTTCTCAGTGAGTGGAGCACAGCATGCTGGAGCACATTCTACTCACAGCAAGAGCATCACAGAGTCCAGAGACTCTGGAGGAATGATTGCTGATTATGCTAATTCTGCACTTAGAGTATCAGTCAAAAAATATCCCCCACACCACTGCAGGTTGAGAGCTACTATATGTGTGTCCTTGAGCTTTTTGCTTTCCAAATACTAGTGGCTCCATTTAATAATTTAGCCTTTCTTTACAGCAGTCTCTAAAAAATGGAAAGCAAATATACTATCTGTGAAAGAAAAAAAAACATGTCACTGTGGTTAAGATACTAAATTGTAATCTCAAAAATTTGTGTTAAATATTTAGATCTTCTCACGGAAGCCTGGACTGACCCTAGGCAAACCAAGAGAAGAACTACAAGAAAATCACTTAAGTGAGGCATGAGAGAACTGTCTTGTCTATTTAATACCAAGCTGTCTGAACAAAGATGTTGTCTCTTATTACCCACAGGTATGGCACACCTATACCAGGGTATCTCTGAGGACTTCTTGGTGCTACTTTAATACAGCTTTATATTATAGCAAAGATCTAGTAATATTTTGGGATGCAATAAATTTAATGTCATAATATCCAGACTGCCTGGAAGCAGTAGAAAGCTCACTGTTGTCGGTTCACATAGTGAAGGAAGAAGTGGATGAGATATGGGGCTGACTGCAGTGCTCTGGCCACACCTTTCCCCTGCCTTTCCCCTGCTCTTCATGTGACACTAAAAATCCAATATACTGATACAGGCTAGAGTAATCAAAAAAGTTGAATGCCTGAAGAACCAGAATCCTAGCACAACCTGGAAGGATGTCTAATATCTAAGATCTCATTAAAAGATAGTGTTTGCATGTAAAGCCAGACAATAGTGAGATAGGCCTCGTAGGTTGTGATTGACAGTGCACCTGCACTCTTCATCCACTAGAGACCTATAGGTTTATGGATCAGCAGCCAAGGACATGACACACTGCTTAGTTTTGAACTGCAGAAATGCAGCACAATACTACACTTTCCTTCTCCTGTTTTTCTTCCAGCACAGGTGACCTTATTTCACCAGGATATTGACAATGAATTCAGCTGTGTCAGATATTGTTACTGAAGATAATTTCTGGCAAAAAATCTGTGTGTTCTTCCAGGCAGGAGCAACTGTTGAATGTCAAGTTAAGTCTGTAGTAAATATTGAGGAAGTCAAGAGTCTTGTAGTGGCAGTCTGACAGGCAGTACATTTCATTACCTTTTAAAGGTATTAGAGTAGCTAAGATGTAATGATTTCTTTGTTATTTTATTTCCCAGTCTCTTTGCTGAAACAGAATCAAAATTTTGTAATGTATTTCAAACAGATAATAAATCTCTGATCTCTAGTATTCTCTAAACCTTAATTTTTACCAAAGAAAGAGAGCAGTGCAAAGGCCATTATATGGTAAAGATCTTAATGCTCTTTCACTCAAGATATCTTTGAAAGCCCTTGAAAACACCACAGAAAGGGGATAAATGAATCTTTGTTAAAATTCTTCAACAATCTTCACAGATTCCAGGAGCAGATCCCTTTCTCACTGATAGAAAAGCTATGTAAACATCCATCTTTCTTTCTGGTCTCTCAAGCAAGTCCTGTTTCTCATTTGCCAGAGCTTCAAAACCTGCTGTTCTTTTAAAAAAAAATCCCTACTCTTAACAGGAAAAGTGATAGATTCCTGAAAGGGCTTACCTGTGGCTTTTCTGAGCTACCCTCAATGTGGCAGCAGGGTCCCTACAAGCCTGCCCCCAGCTATGGTGGTATAGCCCTTGTGTGGCCCTCTACATTCTCCTTCCTCTATATCCCTTAAATAAAAAAGAGAAATCTGTTCAACCCTTACCATCAAGGATTTTGTAAATCTAGTCTTAGCTTTCACTTCCTTTTAAATTTCGCGTGAATTCCACATGTTCCTTATCTCTCAGACAGCTATGTGATTACTCAAACAACTAATTACTCCGTGCATTCCCCAAAGGAAATGTGGAAAGGCCATCAGGCTCTTCTTAGCCCATCTCTACTTTCCAACTGGGAAGCAGAAAAATCCTAATCTATTTCTTATTCTATGAAACAATTTTTTCTATTTCTATAGTCTTCTGTTAAACTGAACCGGACTCACAGAACATTATGGAGAAATTTTCCCAATTTTTACCCAAACTTCCTCTATAAAATTTCATGGTGAATTGACCCTGGCTACATGGCAGATGCCTGCAAAACAGTTCCATCATTTCCCCTCCTCAGCTGGACAGGGAAGAGAAAATATAACAAAAGGCTCATGGATGAAAAAAAGGACAGAGAGAGATCATTCACTAGTTATCACCACAGAATCACCAAATCACCAAATGGGTCAGGTTGGAAGGGACCACAGTGAGTCATCTGAACCAACCTCCCTGCTCAAGCAGGGTCATATCAGAACATATCCCAGAATTGTGTCCATATCATTCCTGGACATCCCCAGTGAGGGAGACACCACAACCTCTCTGGGCAATCTGCTCCAGTGCTGTTACCTGCACAGTAAAGAAGTTCATCCTCGTATTCACATAGAACTTCCTATGCATCAGTTTCTTCCTGTTGCCTCTTGTTGTACTGCTTGGCACCACCGAGCAGAGCCTGGCTCCATCCTCTTGGCATTCTGCTGTCNCAGAGCCTGGCTCCATCCTCTTGGCATTCTGCTGTCACGTACTTATAGACATTGATGAGGTCTCCTCTTAGATGCTTCTTCTCACAGCTGAACAGGCCCAGCACCCTCAGCCTTTCCTCAGAAGAGAGATGCTCCCTCCCTTCATCATCCTTGCTGCCCTCTACTGGACCTGCTCCAGGATCTCCCTGTCTCTCTTGTGCTGAGGAGCCCAGAACTGGACACAGCACTCCAGATGTGGCCTCAGCAGGGCTGAGCAGAGGGGCAGGATCACCTCCCCCGACCTGCTGTCAGTGCTTTTCCCAATGCACCCGAGGATAGCATTGGCCTTCTTGACTCCAAGGACACACTGCTGGCTCATGTTCAGCTTGTTGTCCACCAGGACCCCCAGGTCCTTCTCCACAGAGCTGTTTTCCAGCAGGTCAGCCCCCAGCCTGTACTGGTGCATGAGGTTATTCATCCCCAGGTGCAGGACCCTTCATCTGCCTTTGCCAAATTTCAGACAGTTCTTCTCTGCCTATCTCCTCAGCCTGTCAAAGTCCTTCAGAAGGGCTACACAGACTTCTGGGGAATCAGCCAGTCTTCACAGCTTTGTGTTGTCAGTAAATTTGCTAAGGAAGCATCTGTCCCTCCATCCAGTCACTGATGAACAAGTTAAACAATACTGGGCCCAGTATGGAACCTTGGGTGGCACCACAAGTGGCAGGCCTACAACAAGACCCTGTGTCACTGATTACAACCCACTTGGATCTGCTGCTCAGCCAGTTTTTACTCTACCTCACTGTCCCCTCACCCAGTCCACATTTCCTGAGTTTGCCAATTGGGGTGTTGGGAGAGAAAGTGTCGAAAGCTTTGCTGAAGTTCTCTGGGTCCTCCTTCTTGCCCTTAACAGGGTCCCCACTTCATTTAGTAAAGGGCCCACATTACCATTTGTTTTTGTTTTATTAATTATATATTTGAAAAAGCACTTCTTATTGCCCTTGATATCCTTGGCCAGATTTAATTCCAGATGGGCCTTGGCCTTCATTGTCTCATTTCTCCTTACTCTGACAACTTCTCTATATTCATTCCAGGTGGCCTTGATGCCTTAATAAAATAAAATAAAATGTTATCAATGAACAAGTAACTTCACTGATTTGGCCAACTGAAACCCTAAGATATACTCTAATTCAATGAGTTTTACCTCAAAGTGCTCATCTCCAGTAGCACTCCGTTCTGTATTTCCTAACTCAGGCGCATCTCACTCATACGCAGGTCCCTCCTTCTGACCACTTCGTTCAAGGCACTGAGATAGCCCCATTGTTGCAAGAACTGCAAAAGCTTGATGTAGCTCAAACGGCTGCAGATGAAGTCTAATTATTATATCCCCAAATTTTTTAAAACCTCTGCTTTTTAGTTTTTATTTTCTTTTACTACACAGCTCAAAACTTGTCCTTGTCTAAAGGTTCTGCTGTAACCTGTTTCCCAGCTTATTGCTTGAGATTTCCACATCATTAATTGTAGCAAATGTTTATTCCCTGCTTCTTTTCATCTCCTCTCCTTATTTTTAAAAATTCATGAGACCTTCTGTACATTTTTAATGTTCATTCCCCAGTCCAAGAACGTTATGGCTCTCCATCTTTCCACTCTGCTTAATATGTTCACAGTTGAGCATCTTAAAAGGATTAGATCTGTCCTTTTCTAAAAGGTGAAAAGGTCTTGCTATTCAGAATGTTGGTCCTGTTGAGCACATCACCATATTTTCCAACTATTCTCTCCTTCACAGGAGGCAAAACCCTGTGATCAGAAATTCAAATTTTTTCATATGTCATGCCCAAAAAGACTGCCTATGAACTGATCACTTCCCGCACTTGCCATTTCTCAGTATCCTCTGTACTCATATTTGTGAAACACAAAGCATGCACTTCTTCTCCCTGAAGGGCTTGCATCTTGAGACTGCTGTGTGCTAAAATCACTTTCTTTTTTTTTTTATGAGGCCCTCAAATCATGCAGTACTCAGCATTAGGATGTTCAGAAACACCACAAACAAATATCTGTCTGAAATATTCACCGTAAGAAAAGTGGAAAATGAAAACAGTAAACAGGGAGATGAAGTCGAATCATTCATCTAGAAAAGTTCAGAGGTACCTTTTAAATCACACTGAACTGGACACCTTGAACCCCACACAGAAGTAGTTCTGAGACTGCTAAATGTTAGCAGACCCAGTGAATAGTATGTTTTATGTCTACTTCAACTCTGGAAGAAAGTTGTCATAGGGTTAATAGAAATTGAAATACAGAATTTGATGCTTTATCAAGAAATTGTTTATACAGTTAAAGCTTTCCCAGTTAAATGGTGCTTACTATAAGAACAAAAATTGGCACTGATTTCCCAGGTAGCTGGCAGCTAAATTATAGATTTTTCATGCTTCTCTACAGTTTCAACAACTGGGACTGCATATATGCTGTGATATTCTAGGAAAATGTTTTCACTGTAAGAGGTTCTGATTGAAGCCTCGACTATCCATGGGGTATCCAGCTGGCTATAGATATTTGCCTTATTCATCTCTAGGGAGACACATAATTGGCATAAAATTTCTTCAGGTTATTATCTTCTGATGCTATTCCTCAAGAACTCATTTCTTAGATACTTTTGTCTTGACAAAACTGGGATGTCCCTTTATATTACTAGATATAAAATAATCTCTACAACATTTAAAAATTGATCTTTCTGAGGAATTCTTTTCCTCTAGAGCTGATGTCTGCACCAAGTACATGATTAGCATAATGCAGATGACACTGAAGTCAGAGTTCTGTTGAGATGGAGGAGACCTTCCCTGTCTTTCTACTTTTAAGAAACAGATAATTCAGCTATGTGAACTACTAAATTTGCTTTTATGTTTCTGTTGCATGTCACTTCCACTGTTTGTGTCTTGACAGTATTTGCCGAATTAATAAAAAATTCCAATTCTGTTTCATTGGAAAACTTGTTAAATGTGCTCTCTGCCCTATTGCCCAGGTTAATAATGAATATTTTAAACACTGGCAGCAGTACTAACTTCTGTTGTACACTTGTGCCTGGCATCCAAATGGACTCCATACCCCTGATAATAACCTTCTGAGTCCCAAAATTCAGCCCATTTTTAAATGAGTTCTCTTCCATTTTTCTAGCCCATGTTTCATAAACTTGCTTGTGGGGAGGATATGGTAGGCAGTGTCAGAAACCTTGTTAAAGACAAGACAGACAGGACTCACCACTGAGCCAGTCATGTCACTATGGGAAGCTGTCAAACTGGTGTTTGTCACCAGTTCCTTTCCCCATTCAGCACCTGGCCTGCATATACCCAAGTCTTTCTGGTTTTAGCTAATGGTGTACCTATAGAAGACCTTCTTGCTGACCTTCATATTCCTTGCCACATTCGACTCGAAATATACTTTAGTGTGAGCATGAAATGTCCTCTCAATAAAACTGATAATGTGTCAATTTTAATGAAATTCCCCTTTTAGCAGTAAGTGTTCCATCGGAAAAAAGACTGGCTGCAAATACATTAGTAATTTTACACTGCTTGCATACTCTGGCCCTGAGACCATTCAGCATGGTTTGGCTTCATCCATACTATCAAGCTCTTTCAGTCTTCAAAAGAGGTGATCATACATCTATTCCAAGTGAGCCAATAGGATAAATCCAAAAATATGACCAAGATTTTTTTTTGACGGCATTAGCAACACAAGCAAAAGCATGGCAGAGATTATTATAACAATGCAAGAACATATGTGAGAGGTTTCTAGTGCCTGAACATGTTTCCTGATTTCATTTAATCTATGGCTTAAGCATAGCTTCTGTGACTCAAGATGGTAGAATATGTACCTGAATGTTGTACAATACAGCACTGAAGTGATTTTCATGGGATTATACTCATTTACAACATATGCAGATAAAAGACTTCTAAACATTTTATGAAAAATTAGGTGGGGTACATATATATACCTCTGACTACAGTTCCCTATTGGGGCAGAATCTTTACTTTGAAGGATTTAATTCAGGTTCTTTTGAATCCACCCCAGCATGTTTATCAACATTGTACTCCTGTCAATGAGTACAATGAGGTTGAGCAAGGTTTCTTACCCCAGAATATATACTGTGATACTGATCACACAGTCTATTTTCTCATGGTTTTAGCTTTCCAGGCCTGTCCTGCTCTGAGATTTGCACCAAGATGTGCAAGGTGACCAGAGCAGAGGATGAACAAGACACCTTCTTGCCCTTTTTACTATCAGGTTAAATGTAGAAACAAGACAGGCTCTTGCCTTCCACTTTGTCCTTGGACCTACCTATATTGGCAATGAACTCTGCTAAAACATCATATAACACTGACTCAATATTTTTTCACGGGTTCATATGAGCACCATGGCATTCAAGACTATGGTACAAGTACAAAAAAAAGACCCATGTCCTCTTTGGTTAAGAATCCTTTAAATGAAAAGTGGAATGGTCAAGATAACTGTTACTGCATGTCCTACATGATCCCACTGAAAATTGAATATCACAGAGAGCAAATGCCAGCACCGAGCTGGGCCTGGCATACCTTCAGGGGCAGACATTACATTTGCCCGTGGGTCACCCACAGATCTGCTTTAATTTCAGCTGCATCTCTGCTGCTTATCCTCAGCTTTGAGAACAAAAACATGAATGAGACTAATTGTCCCTGCATCCCTTGTGAAGGGCTCACAGCACAGCCAGCATGCTTCCAGGCTGCATCAGCCAATAACAGCGTGTGGTTTATAAGTATGAAATACAGATGTGGCTCTGTTCCCATGGAAGGCAGACTGGCACGTTACTGATGACTGTTTGCCTCCTGCACCCCTGTGTATTCTGATATGTGATTACATTTTCTAAAAGAAACCTGCTTATTTATGCCAACAATAAATTATTCCCTGTGATTTCATTTTCAAATTGACTTCAGAGTATTTTACATGTATTATGCTACATAATTAATATTTTAAATTTTTACAATATACTCTTCCAGAAACTGTAGGACTCTATTGAAAATATGATGAACTGTGTTAGCTGAGCAATAAGGTTACTTAGAATTAGTGAAAATAAGCCTTAGGAAGTTTGATTCTATGATTTCTCCTGCTCATAACCCACAGAACTTTTATTGGTTTACATCACATATTTATTATTTCCAATGTCTTTCAAGATAGAATATAAAAGGTCATTCCTGGATATAAAATTATGACTGAGGACAGAAGAGAGAGGAGTTATATTTTTTTCTACTGATGGGCAGACCAGGCATAGGAAAAAAAAAGATCAAGAATGATATCTTTGCCACTACTGCCTGTACGCAAGATGATTCAAACTATCCTGTAGTCAAGTGCTGCATTACGAGATAAATGTTTCCTAGGTGAAATTCTGTGGATCAGCAGTGACAGCACTCCTTACTCACTTGCAGCTGTGTAATACAGTCCTACTCTGTTCATTAAAGTTGTAGAAATAAAACTGGAGGATCATTTCTCCATTAGTTATTTCATACATTTACTTGGGTCTAAGTACTTCAGGATTTTTATTTATGAGGGCATGTGCAGAGGAGAGAAAGTGCTTACTTTTCAAATTCACTGAGGGCTAAAAAAGTAAATCCTGCTCTTAGGAAAAGCTAAGAACTGTTATTTTCATACTGTCCTGAGAAAATTGGTAAAGCAGGGTGAAGATAACACCCTCTCTCCATGGAGTAACAGTTTGAGGAAGTGATCTGTTTTAAAGCACTCAGTAACCATAAGTCTACTTTAAATTTAACCACTTGTTTGTGTACAGATGTGAAAAGTGTAATCATTCCTTCAACCTCTCCTGAGTGAATATTTTCTCTTTTCTCTCAGTGGAACAAATGGGCTCAGCTGAGCCATAGAAGCATTGTGACTCCTTATTGTGGGTGTAAGCCTCAGACATATCTCAGAGCGAAACCTCTTTAGCCACCCCTACCAGATACTATTTCCACAAAAAAAAAGAGATATCAAGTGTACATTGTTGCACTCCAACAGTGCACGGGTGCAGATGCAGGCTGAGCTGATGCTCTAGAATATGTTTCTTCAGGGAAGTTCAACATGGTAAGAAAACTTATTTGTTTTCCACTTGAAGAATATTACTTATATCTTCATCACAATAAATTACAGCAAATTATAAATATCTT
Organism: Picathartes gymnocephalus; assembly: GCA_013390045.1. Lineage (NCBI taxonomy): Eukaryota > Metazoa > Chordata > Aves > Passeriformes > Picathartidae > Picathartes > Picathartes gymnocephalus. Next base: position 23,242 of record WEKY01058515.1, on the reverse strand, counting down.
GCCTGGTTATATCAATTAACTGTGTGAAAATGTACTGTGATTGGGTAGCCAGAAGTGCAGTGTGAAGAAAAAGTCACCAGTGACTTAGTCCTGTCTTTTTGTTACAAATGTACTGGTTTTATAAAATGCCCTTCTTAAAAGATCAGAACATCACACAATGGCCCTAAAAATTAAAATCTGAGAAAAGCTTGTTTAGAGCAAAATAGCAGTGCATTGTTTTGAAGGTAGAATTCAAGATTATTATAGTTATTTCAAGTTATAAAATTGCCCACAAAACAATGATCTCCTCCACTTTTTTGCACTTGAATTTTATTAGTCACTTTCAATTTAAGAAATTTCATAAGCAGTGGCATTCTCTGAATATAACAGACAATCTGAGACATACTAGAAGCAACATGTCTGTCCTTCAAATTAGTCTGCTGCCTGGGGGAGTCCCTGCTAGACCTAACAGTCATAGCAGTTACATGCAGAATCTATGCAATGTTTGGTTGCAGGTTTAATTGTAAGGTGGGGCCAACTGGAAAGGAAAGCTACACAAAAGTCTTTAGAAAAAAAATTGCAGCCCTTATACAATACTAATTACCATCTTAAAGGGAGTTCCACCCTCAGAGTAATGAAATTATATAAAATAGCTTAAAAAGTGAAGGTGTTTTTGTTTGTGTTTTTTTCCACTACATTATTCAGAACTCATTTTTCCTTTTGAGGTGTGGGTGTGGGTGTGGGTGTGTGTATAATAGTTTCCAAAATATCCTGTCTTCAAATAATCTTATGAAGTTTACTGGTTCCTATTTAAAAACATTTCACAGACTTTTAAGAAGCATCATGTAACAGATATTCATTCCATTTTAACTAGATGCACTCACATTTTACATGGTTGCACAGGAACTCCATCTCCAGGAAATGTTTTGCCACAATAATGGATAAAGAGCTCTGTGGTTGTTTGGCCAGTTCCCCATCCCAGGCTGAAAACATATGCACTGTCACATGTTATTCTAAAGGGGAATGGAGGCTACAAGGACACGGATGTGCCTTCCTGTCCCAGCCTATCTGCTGAGATTCCTGTTCAAGATGAAAGAATTTAGCTTGGGTTATGTCTATTTACTGTGACAGGGTCACAGGACTGCTTGTGGCAAAACAGGAGAAGACCCCATTAACACCTACACACAAGTCTGAGTGGCTCTAACTTTTCAAGAGAAGAGTCAACATTCACAGAAGATATTCTGCCACTGGTACTGGTGTGTCTTCCAGGCAATCTGATATTTGTGGAAGGCAAAGACATACTCGTACCAACTAATGGAAAGAGTACACACAGTACATATTTTCGTATTTCACTTCACTACTCTTGTCAAGCGAAGAATACAAAATGTATTTCAATTTCCTTGTATCTGGCATGCTAAAAATGTTGCCATGGATAAAAATTATTTGTCATTGGGAATCTTAATTTATTAGCGCCAACCCTGCAAGATATTTCTGTCAATGGACTGATTGAAATGACAGCAGGGTGCTCACAGGCAGAAGGGCTTCATTTATATTTAGAAGTATTGTACTGTTTTTATTTAAATGATAAAATAAGAGGAATTCCTTAATGAAGCTCCTAATTCTCACATGCTCTTTTATCACTTGTGAACATTCAGACAACGTGATTTAGTGGAGGTATTATATTAGAGCAAGATATTGGACAGGGTCAGTCACAGCATCTGAGTGCTTCCAATGCAGTCTTGGTTACTTTACCCTCTCAACTCCAAATAATGCAGCAACGACCAACTTCCCTGTGAAGTCTCATTAACCACAGGCCTTGGGAATCACTTTGATGAAATTTCATTCTTCCACTTTACAAAAAAGACCACATGACTGTAAACTTTTGGTAAAATAACTGGTAAAAAAACCCACATTCATTCTGGCAGATTCAGAAAACCAATATCTAAGAGCTACAGATTTATTCTGTAGTGTGTTTTTCTATCATCCCATGCCCTCAGATAACCCTCTTGGAATGTTTGCAAACATTATAGTAGTATGTAGGCTACACACTTGCTGTGTTTTTTGTACAGATCCATCTTTATACCTGGACAAATATTCAGCTTGGGCAAACCAGTATAGTTAAGAGAAAGCCAAGAGAGTTGATTTTTATTTGAGTTAAACCATTTGAGAATCCAGCTCTTAATTGGCCTCTGAACCTCCTAAGAAAGGTAATATAGCTTGATACACTTTCCACAAGATGGTTTATCTGTTCCCAGATGAATGGCTTCTTTGAGCTGTTACCAGAATACCCTACCTTCCTAAAAAAATCATCCTAGACTGTCTTTCCAGCATAAGGTCTACTTCCTCACTTCCTTGTAATTCACATGCAACTACTCAAGACCCTCTAGCAAACTATACTGTTTGTATATTTGTTCTAACATTCTATCACCTGGACTATATATCCAGTTCCTCCCCCAGTGTATAATAGCACTGAAAAGATTAAATATTGATTTTCCCATATTACTTTAAATTATTTAGGAAAAAATGCATTCTTTTGAAATTATGGGTTTCAGTATGGTGCAGTAGGTTTTATTCAGATTTATTATGTACCGTGTTTTACAGTATGAATATAATGTGGACACTGAACAGTGGAGTTTCACTACAGCCTTTCCATTACTCTGTTGACCATGTAGAAGGAGCAGTCAGAAATAATCTGCTAATGAAATTGCATGAGTTTCAACCATGGAATTATGAGGTTGGATTTTTTTCCATTGGATTCTAGTGCAAGTTAAAAAATACTGCAATTAAAGACTTGGAAGTTGAATGCCTTTACTTATTAATTGAGTTTGTATGACACAGTTTATTCAGTGTAATCTCACAGTAGTCCTCATTTCCTGATACGCTTCAGTTTTATTCAAAGAACATGGCTTGAAATAAAAGGCCACTCTACTCTGAAGTCTATCTCCTCAATTTGATAGTCAGATTTTGGCTGATGAGGATCACTAGGATGTCAAATAATTTATAAATTTTAAATTTATTAATTTTAAATTTATATTGCAGTCAGTCCTGCTTTGTTTCCTTCTATATGATTTTCCTCCCTTGATGTTCTCATAACAATTTTCAGTTACTTTTGGCATGGGGTTAGATTGGAAAGGGTGACTGTGAAGAGCTTCTGATCCTATTACCAAGCTATCAGCAACACAGTCTTTAGTCCCACACTCCAGGACAAAATTATCACCTACACTGCACTGAGGATTTGCAGTCCCTAGACTGTTTTCTCTTAATATGTGGTAACTAGGGTACTCATTCATCACAAGAACAGTCTAAAACAAAATACTGTTGTTATTGCCCTATGAAATAAACCATTATAAATATGCTGATATACACAAATTAAATCACAAGGTAGAGCCTCAAATAACAAAAAAAACCAACCCTCAAACCCCATCTAAATTCATGTCATAAAATACAAATTTCCTCTTAGGAAGTCATAATGACTGTAAAAGGTCCATAAAGGTAAGTAATTTCCATAAGCAAGGTGTATATTCTGTAAATTCATGCAGGTCATACCCTCTAAGATACATGCATCACATTTATTTAATGATTTTTTTTTCAAATTCTTTCTTCCAATATTTTATAGGACTTTTAAATCTCACTAGAAAGAATTAAGGGCAGGGTAATGGTGTGTGCCTAAAGTGCCACAAAAAAGAGAGAGGTTGTTAATTTGTAAGATATGGCTGCTCCCAAGACCTCCAGCCTTGATAAAAAGAGTAGCTATAAGGGAAATCCTGATGGGGAAACTTTTCAGTTATTTGGTTCATTGGGTGCCCAGAGGTAAAAACACATGCATTTAATACACAATATTTTGATCACAGCTTCCTCAGTCCTTGCTGCTACAGCTACTCTGCTTGTGTAGGAGAAGTAAATATTCACTGCTCTAGAAAGTTTGAGGAAGCATGTCGGTGTAGTCATTGAAGGGTTCCTTCATGATTACCCTCAATCCAGTGATACTACAAAATACTTAAACAATTCCAGACTCTCCTTGAAATGTTTCATAAGTACGTTTAAACTGTTTTTAACTGTGCTTAAACAGGATTCTACGTAAAAATGAGCATCTAATTAAATAATTTTTCCATTTTCAGAAGACAGTACATGTTTATCTCTGCCCTTCATGCTATAAGACATTTTACGATATGCAATAGCATTATTTAATCAACATTTTTTCATATACAAATATATTCTGAAATATTTTATTTCTGGAATTTAATTTTTTTACATGGTCTTGTTAGCAAAGACTTCATTCTTTGTTTTTCTTGGAAGGAGTTATTTGGGTTTCAAGTGATTTTTCCAGTACATGATTTGCAACAATCGTATCTGTATTCACTTGCTCCTAGATTATTCCACTGATCTTTGTGCACCCATCTTAAGTACTTAAATAAATAAAATAATCAATCAATTTGTAATAGTCACTGCAGCAAAATATTCACCATTATGAAGAGGTGCCACTCTATTCCCACTAACTGCAAGGAAAATCCTGGTGATTGTGTCTGCCAGTTCCTCATTCTTAGTCCTGCAGCTTAGATGGTTAAAGTTGAGAAAGGTCTTCATCTGAACCCGAGAGCCAACTGCAAAAGTGCTCATAGAGAAGCGAGCAGGAAAACAAGAGATGTGTTACCGATTACTGAAATATCTCTGTGGTCATTGCTGCTTCTGGCCAGTAAAACAACCACTTTGGAAGTCAGGAATATTATCTACAAAGCAGTTGTACTCCTGAGCACTGCTTTAGGAAAAAAGTCTCCATGATCAAGGCAGAAAAGGGAAAATAATTTGCCATTAAGTGTTGGCAGCAGGAAGAATAGGGCGAGAGGTTTGGCTTTGGGTTCATTTCCCTCATAATTAAAGAAAAACTTAATTACTTTTTTATACTTTATTATTTTTCTTTTCGAATTCTGATATAACTTAGTGTGGGTTGTTTTTTGTTTTTTTCAGTCAACAGCACAGTTTTCCATGGAATTAATTCAGAGGTGAAACAGTAAATAAAATATGTTTCTAATTTTGTATGGGCAGAATAGGACAACAAATATTTGCTATATTTTTTGGTTTATACTATAAGTTCTTTTTCATGAGAATGTTTTAAAGAAAATTTTTACAAGTCAACTTCAGATCTCATGGCTAGAGTAGTGCAGTGTTCACGACAGAGTTATTTATGTGTTAACCAAGAGCAATATGTTCCAAAATGTGTCTTAAATGTCTTAACACATCAGTACAAATAATAATGAAATCAAAAGCAAGCAACTCATTGACAGACAAGAAACCTCCATAAGCTGAGGAAAACTCTCATTCAAAGTGATTCTTTCCAAAAGAAATCTTCTGATTCAAAAGCATGGAGACATTTTTTTCAAAGTCGTCACTTTCTTCTGCTGGTTTGTGTGAAATCTTTTAATATTAATAAAAGTTAAGGAAATATAAACATCTATCCAGAAAAAAAAAAAAAAAAAAACCCAAAAANAAAAAAAAACCCACAAACAAACAATCCCAACAACAACAACAAAAACCCACCAAAAACAAAAACAAACAAACAAACAAAATCCAAAACAAAACATAAAAATCCAGCAACTTATACCAACATTAATAACATTTATGGGTTTTACAAGGGTCAGTAAGCCTAGAAAAAGTAAATTTTACCACAGACTACAGGTGAAAAAGGCCTCTGTTGTTACAGTTAACCCAGGAAAGTATAGGAAAATTTTTTTTCCTGTGATCTTTCAAAAAAACAAACTGGATTAGCCAGGTAAGACAGCAAATTCTTTATCAATGTTGACAGCAATGTCTATATACTCTGATACTCATAATGGTCTGATAGATTTCATAGGAGCTAATAAAGCCACATGTCTTCAGAACTCAGTTTGCAAATCATGTTAGATTCAGCAATGACACTTTTCATCTTGGTTTTTCTTTCCCCTGTCTTCTCATATGCTGTTCCATTTTCATCTTCAAGCATTCAAAGTTAGCTTCTATTTCATGGACATGAACCCATGAATTCCAACATTAATCCTTTTCAGGTTCTGAAACGCAGCTGTCTTTACATAGTAACAATCAAGTAAGAAAAGACCAAAATAACAGACACATCAATGTCCGCATTTCAGATATTACTATTCACAGGTAAATCTTGGACTTCCTATGAAGATTAGGCTTCAGACAAAGTAAAAAACAAGGTTCTACAAGAACCTGCTCTGCCAAGTAATCACATACCCAAAAAGAAATCAAAAAAGCGCAACAGTTTACGAGAGGCAGAAGGAAGTGCAAAGGAAGGAATCTTTTTTTCTTCTTTTTCCTGTTTTTGTTTTTGTTTTTTTGGTTTTGGTTTGGTTTGGGTTTTTTTGTTTGTTCTTGTTTGGTTGGTTTTTTTGTTGTTGTTGTTAAGAAAATATGCTTTCAGACATGTAGTGGTTTCACATCGCCTCCTCACACCAGGCAATAATTTAGTGTAGTGGTTTAAGTACTCTGGCCAAACACCAGTGCACTTACTGAGTTTACTTACTCATTTCTGTGGTGAGATAAGGATTAGGAGAAATACAAAGCAGGCCTAAAACTTCAAAGGTAAAAAGATAGTTTATTAACAGAACTAAAAGAAAAATAAAAAACAAGAAATAATAAGAATTAGAATAAACCTCCAGATGTTTCTTTTCCCCCCACTTCATTTGTCTTTCCTTACCAACAACTCTTTTTCCATCAACAACATAAAGAAACAAAACTTAGAGATCTTTAGTCATTTTACCACCTTTAAAATAGACTTTCATCAGTTCAGTTGGGAAGAAGAGTCTCTCCTGCTATGCCATGGAGACTTTCCACAAGAACACAGTTCTTTTGTGATTTCAATATCACAGCAAACTCCTGCCCAGAAAAGGACATCCCTTCGTCGTGAGAGTTCTTTCCCCAACACACAGCTCTTCCTGCAGCTGTTTTCAGGAACGCATGTCTATTCACTGGGGTAATATTTTAAGGATAACCTGTTCTAGTAGAAAAAAAAAGAATATGAGGCCTTGGTTGACACTGGTGCACAATGCACCCCAATTCCGCCAAGATATGTGGGAACCGAATCTGCTTCTATTACTTGTGTGACTCTCAAGAGATGTTGGTGGAAGTTAGGTTCGAATATTGCATCCCCCCAGTTACATCCATGAATTAAAAGGACATGGTTTAATATACCTTAGTCCTTGACCATGGCTTTGCAAGAAGAATTTCAGCTTAAAGCATCTCCCCTTTCTCCTTTCTTTGGACTTTCAGTCCCTCTTTCACTGACCTTGGTGTCTCTGTTGATTCTTTCTGTGTCCTCACTCTTTCTGAGTCCATTTTGTGCACTTAGAGAGTTATATCTGAATCCTTTTGTGCACTCAAAGAGTTAATCTCTCTTCCCAGTTCTGTTGTTGGTCACATGATCTCTGCTCGGCAGCGGCATCTCAGTAGTGGCCGCCGCTCCCGGAGAGAAGGGAGGGGTGGGAACCGCAGCAGCAGCAGCCCCTCCCTTGCGCCGGTGGCTGCAGGTGAAACTCAGCAGTCAGCAGCTGCAGCAACTCTTCCAGAAAGAGGGTGTGGGGGGAAGCATGGGCAGCTTGAATTTCAGCGATGGCACGCCGCAGGCTGGTAGCTTTTTCCCACCCCTCACTGCGCTGGTGGCTGCGGGTGAAGCTCAGGCCTGGCCCCCCGGCGCTGTAGACTTGTCCCTGCTGGGTGGGCCTTGCCTGGCATGGTCCCGCCCGGCCCGGTCCTGCCTGGCCCCTCAGCCCGACGGCCCCCTGAAGCAAGTAGGGTCCAACTGGGCAGGCCTGAACCAGCTAGGGCCTGCTTGGCCCCCTGCCAGGCCACACGGGAGGTATGCTGTTACCTGTTCAGAAGCCGGAACCCAAGAGAGCTAATTCTGCATTTCTCACTCTCAAATTGGGGATTCACAAAGGCGGTTCTAATGTTTTAAGTGGTTATACAGAATGTCTGTCCTAAAATTAGCCAGTTAATTGGCTCCCCGGATCTGCAGAAAGCTGAGTCTGGAGGAAGTTGTAGGAATCCTTGCAGGTAAAAAAGTTACTTTTTTTCAAACCATGACAAGGCAGCTGAGGAACTCACAGCTGCAATGAGTTTCCTGATCTGCATGGGCACTGGAAAAGCATGTGTGTACTCATAGAATATGTCTAGAGCTTCTCACTGCAGAGCAAGAAGTTTAATCCCAGCCAAGCAAGGTTGCCTGGGGTATGCAGTGTAGTAATTGACATGAGCTTCAGTGAAAGCAAGCTCACAGGAACACCCAAATATGAGTGCCAAGAGAATGTTAAAATAGAAACTTATATGTAGTTATAACTCTAGGGAGGTATGGTTGGAAGGAAGAGGTAATATCTTTTATTAAATCTCCTGATATGGTTGAAAAAGCAGGCAAACTTTCAGTCTCAGCGTCCCTTCATCAAGTCCTTACTGGTCCTCCTATAATTCACAAATTTTTGTCATCCACTTGCATGAAAACAGTTGAAAAGGACTTTTTCAAATGTCAGTGAGGCATTCTTTTACCTTTTCACCATATTTGGGCTTGTGTTTTTAACCGTGAATGTAAGTGATAAAGTAGACTAGGCTGGGACTATGGTTATAATTAAAATATACTATAAATTAATTAAATATTGAAAAGCAAAATATTTCAGTTTTGCTTTTGGACCACATCAGAGTTACACTTGAAACATATCGACCCAAATCACAGTGACCTGAGAAATTTTCACAAACCTGTATGAGAAATGCATAGATAAATTGGAGAATAAAACTAGAGCAAAAATTACCTCATCATTTCATTCACAGCTTTTTTCCTGTGATTTATTATAAGTCTTGGCAGTTTGTGCTGACAAAAACTTGGAGCACCTATGCATAAATATATTCACACATCTATCCTTCCTCCAATCAGTACTCAGTTATGCCAGGGAAGTGGTTGTCTTTAGCTCACATTTTAATATTTTAAAACAATAAAGTGCCAGCTGTAACACAATCTAGAAATGACCTCTCTTTCAGAAGTGACAATTTCAACAATAACTGAAATATGAAAAAGTCAGTGCCATTTGAAGGAATATCCAAGATTTAACTTTTTTTTCTCCTTTATCCAGGAATTTTAAGAAAAGTACTTAGTAAATCAGTCAATCTTCCTTATAAAAGGAAAAAAAGGATTCACTTAAAGTTTACTAAGTTTTCAGGAGTTTCCTGGTGACTGAAGAGTGAAAACTTAATAGTCTTCTTTTCTGTTTGTTTGTTCTCAAAATGAGACAAGTCACAGAACTGCAAACAAAGATGGAAAATTATTCTGAGACACCTGACGTCACCTGTAAATAGTAGACATGAATTCAGACAGACTTGGACAGGTAGAGTATCTGAGGTTAAAGGTGTTTTTAGGGGTATAAATACCTGGGCCAGTAAGCAAAATTCAGATTTATTTAATACTGTTCAATTTTGCAAAACATTTGATATGGCTTTTGTGTGAAGGGGTGAAGTTGCTGGCAACAGGGTGGGAGGAGGGTACTCTATGATTCAGTGTAGAACCATGTTAATGATGCCCAAGTTTGGTCCCAGTAGTTGGGTACATCTTATAGACCTGACACTTCATGGGGCTGCATGACACTCTCTGGGGACACCTAGAGATAATAGCTAAGCTCCCAGAAGCAGTGGTGTGATTCTTGCCAATATGCTCTGCCCATAGCTGATGAGCCATTTCCTTGTCACTGGACACCTCTGCCACCCCCCAATCCAGAAACATCTTGAGAAGCTCTGCCTATTACTTTGTGTGAGAATGGCCTAGAGACACAAGATACCTTTGTCTCTAGGCCATTCTCACAAAAAGAGTTAACAGATTAATTAACATACATTAACATATACTTTAAACCAGATTGTTATGAAAATTACCTGAGAGGCCTGTTTTTCAGAACATGCTTTTATGTATCTGTGAGGAGTGGAAGATTGGGGCAAGTACATGAAAAACACAGTTAGTCTTTGTGTAAGCAGGGAAATTCTTCAGTCTGAATGAAGGTAAACAGTCTTATAGAAGGATTTAGTCCTGAGAAAGATTTCTTACAAGTTTTACAGAAGTAAGGAACTTGCTTGCAGCAGGAAGTAAAAGAAAAAAACCTGAAAGAAAACAAAATAATTCCGTATGTTATGGCAACAATTTTTTTCTTGCTTTGATGGAATATCTATGACTATCAGAGATGAAAGTAAGCAGTGTTGTGCAAACCTTATAGGGGCTTTGAAACATTTCTTCTATTTGTCCCACTGCTGAAGGCCAAATCATTTTGATAAAGAGAACTCAACATAAACAAAGCAATTCTTTTCTCCTAACTTCTCAAAAAA
>WEKY01058515.1:1558-12910 GCA_013390045.1 Picathartes gymnocephalus | reverse complement strand
AAACAAAAAAACAAACCAAAAACCTTTTAGTTTTAAATAGAATATGAGGGGCATCTTATGGCAACTATACATCTGAAAAAAATTAAGGAGTCAAGAACTACCTTCATCTATGTTGCTAGAAATCATTGTAACCATCTGAGAAGCAACCTTGCCTTACATTTAAGTTATAATGGAGACGAAAATAGCTTGTAACGTGGTCTGAAAGTCATTCAGAGATATTTAGAATCATCATCCAGCTTCATCTGCACTTTCAAAGATCTTTCTCTTTAGCCTGTTGATAATAAATGTCAGAAAGAAAAAGCATCTTCTCTGCAGCAGACTTAACATACTTTCATCCCTTGAAAATGATAGACATTCACAGCAAGAGATTACTGTATCAATGACTGAAACTTAAATCCATCTAACTTGAAAAAAACTTCTTATAACACCTGAACAATCATTTTTTGCAAAGAGCCAAGACATCCATAGATAACTTCTCATACGGGTAATAACCATGTGTTACTCCTACCCACAGCTGTACCAGGTGTGGAGTTTTCAGCATTTCTTTGGTGATATAGGTAATACTGTTTAACAGTTGTTGGAAATAATAAGTTTTCAGTTGTAAGCAGTGTGCCTATCACCTGGCACTCATCACAGTATCACTCACTTAGACACAAAGATCCATCACAAACCACTCATAGGATTCAAACTCTAGAAGATATTTTTAGAAAAGGACTGAAGGAAACAAAAGGTGTTACTTTTCTGTTGTTTCCTTCTAGCTGTGACTCCAGTACTAACATAAGTAAAAACACCAATAGACTTACCAGGAACAGGGAAGGAGGGACTAACTGACACAATTTGGTCTTCTTCCCTGTCTGGAGAAGAAACACATAAAGCCTGAATATGGAAAGCTATTTTAGAAATGTCCACAAGAATGTTAAGATGTTTTCAGATTAATGATCCTGTTCTCATAGTAGCTAAAAAGCAATGACATTTTAAATTTATTGTGTCAAATGGCAGGATGGTGAAAGCCTTCAGTGACACTCCTAGTGTCTGACCCCTCAAAAACCTGAAGGATTAAGATTATTTACTGGTGATTATTTGCTTCTGCAGTGGTCCTGAAACCAGTTTACATTGCCTCTATCAGCTGCTCAGGAGACTATGTAGTCCTACTCTTTGATAAAAGTTATATCATATTCTTCTGTCATTCAATATTTCATTGCTGATTTATTTCCTATCTTCAAGGCCCAGCAGCAACTATGATGCACACTATGATCTCAGTGGCATTAAATCCCTTCCCCCTACAGTGAATGTCTACAGCCTTAGACCAGAGTGCAACATCCCAGGTATTTGCCACAGCTGCAGTAGACCCAGGCTGGGTCAGCCCGTGAAGCACTTCCCTTTTGGAGTTCAGACCAGCATGAGCATTCAGTCATTCAAGTATATTTGACTGTATCTGAGTTGCAATAAACAATCATTAATCCCAACAGGAAAAACAAAACACAATACAGGCAAGGTTGTTCATGCAACAATCAATCTGCAAGTGCATCTGTCTCAGGATCCTAAGACTGAGATTGTCTTCCTGTACAATTTTATAGCACATCAGTGTGGGCAATACTTCCCTCTTTCTCCCTGTCTCCCTGTTTCCCAAGAATATTTTTTTTGCATTTCAAAGTTCATGAGCCTGTCCTCTGCCTTTTTAACTTGATAAATATTTTAAGTCCACAATCTCCCACATGTCTGACAGTGAGATTGGAGACCTTGCTTGACAAAGGCAAAATTTAGAGTGACTATGCATGCAGAGCAATCTGAACTTACTGTCCACTTTTCAGGTTGCTTGATGTTTGCACTTCTCAGAATTAGTCCTTTATAACCACCAAGCAAACTACATAACAGCAGATAGCTGAGTGCACAGCAATGACAACACAGCATAGCCATCGTCCCATCTTTCTCACTGAGAACCACAAAATGGAGACAGCGTGTGCTGCTCACAGTCTGGCTCAGATTCAGCCTTCTGTCTGCCTGTAGGGAAAGTTGCTGCAACAATATCTATCAGTGACTAACAGATGCAATAAGTTGCAAAGTAGGAATGACGCCAAGTTAACTAACTACTGTTCAGTCTCCAAAAGATTTCACGTTCGTGATGATTTTACTCTGTAAGCAAATTAGGTGCTTGAAGCACTATGCCTTAAAGGAGAGGAGAAAGGATTTTCTTTTCAGCTCCTTAATCCTATGTATTATTTCCAGATTTCCTGATTAGATTTGACAACCTTGAGGTTTGTTTTTTTTTCCTCCATGACTCTGACTAAAGGTAAGTACTCTCCTTTGTCCCACTGGAGTCACCTTGGGACTTTCCTTCCCCCAGGAGCACCTTAGTTGGCAAATTCATGCATTTTCCTGATGTTGTAGTAGTCAAAGGTATCATATTCTGCAGGCTTTGACTTTATTTCCTAGTTTCATAAACTGTGTCTGCCTTTCCTCACAGCTTACATACAAAGAAATAAAGGACACCCAGCTTCACAGAAGACACTTTGTAGTTTTTCTAAAGGAATGATTTGTCCCTTTCTGAACAACTGCCCATTACAAGCAAATTTCTGCCCTCCATCTCCACTCAGTGACTTGATCTGTGCTTACTACTGTGATTCTGCAACTTCAACAAACATTCAGGAATTACACTGGAAAATGCCATCCTTATCTTTCTGAAATACTGATGTCAGCTTACTTCTGGCACTGTGCATTCCTCCAAGATGTATGAGACCAGCCACAAAATTTTGATTCAGACATTCCTTGTTTCCCTTTGAAAACACCAGAAATTACATTTGACCTATCTGTAACAAAATGAGCTATTCCTACAGAGGATTCCAGGAACAAAAATTCCTTCTCAAGAAACTTCCCTTCTATTCCATCTCTGTCTTGCTCTGACAACCGGTTGAAGGAAGTGAGATCCTCGAAGTTCATTTTACTGTTGTCCTTAGTATGGAAATTAACAAAAATAGTCCCAGATCATGACTAGAGTTTCTCCATGGTATAACACAATTATCTGATTACAGCAAATTCTAGCCAGATTTTTTCTTTAGTCTGGGCAACTTCCTCATTATATCACCTCTTTTCTTCTTGATCTTGAAAATTATGAAGAAAAATGGATGGTTAAAAGGGGGCAGATTAAATTAGACTTCTAAATAAGATTTACAGTGGTGCTGAGCACTTTTAGACTCTAAGTGTCTTTGCTCTTTTTGTTTTTTGCTGATGCATTTCAGCTGCTTAGTATTTTTACAATAGCATCCCTGGATGCTTATCTTCAGAGCCCCCTGCTCAGTGAAACACACTGAATAGCAACTTTCCCTGTGTTTCTCACAAGAAAGCTACTAGTAATTCTTGCAGTACAAATAGTCTTCCTTGTAGTATAGACTGTAGCATAAAAACCAGCTACAGCTACTTAACATAGAATCATAGAATTATGGAATTGTTTGGGAATTTGTAATCAGTTTTAAGGGTCGTATTCTCCAACACCCCTGCCATTGGCAGGGACACCATCCAACTTGGCCTTGAACACTTCCAGTGATGGGATATCCAAAATTTCCCAAAATTTCTGTTTCGTCATCTCTGTCATAAAATATTTCTTCCTTATGTTCAATCCAAATAGACCCTAATCCAGTTTAAAACCACTGTCCCTCATCCTGTCACTACCAGCCTTGGTAAAAAACCCTCTATTCGACCTTCTTGTAAGATGTCTTTTTATATTGAAATGTCCCAATAGAGTTTCTCTGGAACCTCCTCTTCTCCAGGCTGAACAACCCCAACTCTCTCAGCTGTCTTCTGGTCATTTCTGTGGTCCTCCACTGGACCCACTCTAAGTCCATGTCTTTCCTGTACTGCTTATTCTAAACTTGGATGCAGTACTTCAGGTGAGGGTCTTATGAGAGTGGAGAAAACATACATAAACATACTGTGCAAACACACTCTGACTGCCAGAAATGATCATGCCTACTATGCCCTAACCAAGGTATATTTAGCAGTTCCATGTGAATGCTAACATGCTGGGACGCAAACAAGGAATGCATTTCCTTTTCTAGGTGTATGCTTATCTTATACCTGTAAAAAGTGATTCCAGGTATGATTTAATCTGTTTTTTCCTCTCTTCTGAAGTTAGACAAAAGATTCACAGCATAAAATATGCTTTACTGACTCTGCCCTTTGCACATGATTAGATTTTAACAGATATGTCCAGATCTCAAAAATTGTGATGGATAGTTTATATATTTACCTGTGTGGTTGACCACAAACTCTCTAATGAATTTGAAATTTCTGATATGTTCTCTTCATAAATATAGGTTTGTGAGTTTTGACTCAGCCTGCAAATAACTGCACAGTGGTGAATAAGAAAGTAGGAGTACATATCTCTTTCATAACTAGGAGCAGATATTTCATTCTCATGGTGTAATAAAATGAGTGTTTATTGCTGCCACCAATGCTTCTTTCAAAGAAGGGGGAATACTTCTGAATTCAAAGAATAATGGTTCTTTCTTTATGAGTGACCAAGGTGCAGTGTACTCTCTGCACAACTTAAGAACAGAAAGTGAATACCCTGAAGACATATACTAAAAGGGGGCAAGAGAATGTGGTTCCTCTTTCATCTGCCTTTCACTCTGATTTTCCAGTTAGGAAATACAAAACTCTTAAGCAAATATGGAGCCAGAAATTCAGTATCTTTTTTTTTTTTTCCAGAGTAAGGCAAAAATGTTGTATATTACTGAATATTTAAGTGTAATTAATTAACTCAATCCAGAATTACAGCTGACATAACTATCAATTGCTCTGGGGACTTAAAAAGTTATTTTACTTATTACACAGGTTATTAATTGGCCTTTATACTCTGGAAATCTTAAAGATTTTTCTTTAATACTTACTTCATAAATACAAGGAGACTGAGCAGAGAAAATATATAATTTATTTTGCCTACGTAAGATGGATGAGACTTGTATTTCCTTAGAAGGTAAAGGCAACCTTTATTAGCAGTGGCTCACATTATACATTATGCAATTGTGCATTATCCATTTCTAATATTGCAGAAATTGTACAAGTCAAGCATTTCTACTTTTTCTGTGTTTATTTTCTACTAAATTTTTTGTTAGTGGTCAAAGGATGCATTGCAGCTGTATAAAAAGAAGAAAAATGGTTTCACAGCAAAGGTTTTCGATAGATAGCCAAGAAACTTGCTTGTCTTTGAGGCCTTTAAGTCATGACAATTTATATCATAGCCAGATTTGGTGCCATAAAAAAATACATAGCCACAAATATAAGGTGAACATTCCCATAGGGCAAGGAAAATTCTCCATACTTAGAATAACATTTCATTTCTTCATGATCAGCATCTAGGTAAACACACACACAGTGGAACTGAAAATATCTTCAGATACTTCAAGATTAACCACAGAAAAGATACAAGTTCCTCATTCTAAATACTGAGAGTTGTTTAACATTTTGCTGACATTGAAGACTTGTGCCTCCGTTATAATCTTTCAACAGTTAAATATTTCAGCTTAATTGAAGAAGCAAGGCTGAGAACAACTTTGTACAAATCTATTATGAACCACTATGACTGTTTAATTTTGTGTTTATATACTTTATTAATCACTAAAATATATTATAATTGACAGACATTATCTTAGTAGGGTTCCATTCAAAACAATATTTATTACAGATTGGAAATTCTTCCCCACTGAGAATATGATGTTGTACTTGGGGATAATCTAGCACAATTACCCCATAAATAAAGTGTGTTATCATTTTTACTATATGACGTCTTGATCCAAAGATTTTTCTAAATAGTTATGAAACAAAAAAGAGTTTGCAGCTCAACAACATTATTAATTTATTCTTTTTTTACCACAGATATATTCATTAGCAAGTGAGCCACGAGTAATGCTCTCTTTGTGGGAAAAGGCCTGATCCAGTCCTCTCAATTTCTAAAATGAAAATCGGCTTTAAAAAGATAAACAAATGAAACAAGAAAAAACTTGAGAGATCACACAAATAAATTTATCACAAGGTAGGTTCTCTTTCCATACCTCATTTTTTAAACTAGTATCAATTAGTTTCACTTTCAGGTAGTCAGAAAAACAAGTTATTGAATGATTGTAGTAGTAGTCATAATATGAGTAGCATCACAAATTTTGTATAATAGATGAATAACCTGAACACTTTATGGATTTTTTATAATGTGCTGAAAGGGTCTAGAAAGAATCCATGTAAATTCTTTTGCATTTAAGTTTTCTAAACAGAGATTTACTTGAGGAAATCATACAACATTTTAATTCCATTAAGTTTCTGAAATTAAAGATAAATAGAGAGAAATTTCTGCTTATAAAACTGACACGAGCCAAAGAAGACATTCTCTTCTAGTTCTGGGGAGAAAGAGCAGGAAGATGCTAATAAAAGACCTTTGCAGTTTAAGTACATAATCACATCTGGAAATACCTAGCACAAATATGTCTTTAAAGAAAAATACATAACTTTAATAGATAATAGCCTAAATTATAAAATGCACATGTGAAACTGGTCAGTCTGTAATCGAAATAAATACATTGAAAATGTAATGTAGTTTTACTTTGGAAAATTCTGCATAGCACTGTTCTTAAAACTTTGAGTAAGTTCAATGCTGGACTGAGATAATTGAGACCCAACAGACTACTGAATATCTTTGTCAGAAAAGGTAACCTCTAAAGATTCATATCATAGCCAAAAGTATAACTTTTCACCTGTGTAACTTATGGTAAGTAAGATTTAGTTTATCATTATCACAAATCTCTGCAGATGATAAGACTACTTTTTTTTAATTTCAGACTGTAGAAATAAAAGCTAACGTTAGGCTTAGGAATTCATTCCTATTATAAAAAAGTATTATTTATTTCAGACTTGTTCTTTGGTGATTCCAAAGTCTATTTCTATAGAAGTGAGCAACTTTATCATTAATTAATACTGCCTGACAATTTAAAACAGTTTCTCCATAAAATTTACATTAGCTATGTACTCTAGGTTTAGATTAAGTATCTTTCTTTTAAGACCAGCTTTTGCTCTTCCCTGGTCATGATAATTAATAACATTTTATATATGATGATGGGTCTGATGGACTGGACAACAATATCTGATTTGTGTGTAGTTGTCATAGTGAAGGAGGGATTTCAATATTTATTATTTTACATGGTGTATTTTTTTTAAATATCTTTCAATAGTTGCCAAAGCCCAGGAGATCTAATTGAAAAAATGTTCTTAATAAATAGAAACAAATGCTCAGAACATACTGTTTGACCTCCAAGTCTGTGCTGGCATCAACACAAATAGGCCTTGATGCAGCCTTTTTTTGTAAGAGCAGAAGTGGTAACAGCAGGATCATTAGCATGAACAGATTGTAACAGGTCAGTTCTCTTGCTTTGTGAAGCCAGTGCTTCTTCCACTCCAATTTTCAAAGGAGTAGGAAATTTTAAAATTATGATCTCCCTAACATCTTCTATAGTTGTAATCAAATCAAAGGACCTGGAGGTCAGCATATTTAGACACATGGTAAACCTGGTATTGAACTGGAGCTGAAAACCCGGAACCTTTCATGCCTCTATATCAAAGATGTTCTGAAGGTATGGTCATACTTTTACCACATTTTGACCAGTTGCTACTATGGCATACCATGAATTCAGATGTGTTCATGATGAGTGAAAAGCCATCAATCTGTCCATCTGGACACACAGTATAATTATGTGACAAGAAGGAAAACTTTTCATGCAAAGTTTCTTGGTTTATTTATTGAAGTATTTAAGTTCAGAAAAAAGGGAAGCTAGGGGAGGATTAATTTGCTACATATTTTTCTTTATTTGCATTGTGCTGACCTGTTGGTCTAGGAAAATGAGTTGAAACTGTGTGGAGTAACATAATTACTTATGAATGTTGATGATATAGATTCACATAAATCAGACATTATTTAATTTTAGTAAAGCATTTATTCTAACTAGACTGTCTCTTTATGGTAAACCAAATGCATATTTAGAGAGTTAAATATGGGAAAACAAGCTACTAAATTTTTAACAATATTAATCATTCCTTCTCATTATTCTAATTTAGAAAAGCAGCTGAAACAGCACCACCAGCCCCTTCTTACAAACCACATAAATATTTCCTTCTGGTTCAGGGATTAGCACACAGCAAAAACAGCAGTGTGTGAATCAAGGGAAGAGTATGTGAGTGAAAGTGATACATACCCAGTCTCTCCCTCTCACTCAACTGGAGTTCTAACTAGGAAAATATAAAAAATATCAGGACATTGTGTTTAGTAAGGATTGGTCCTGGTGAAAGCTACTGTGACACTTCAGACAGAATAGTTGCCATGGAGAAAACTTGCTTCTTAGATGTTGCTATGATGGAAACTGGATGTTTAGATGGTGCTAAGTTCTTAAGCAGCAGTTTGAATAGGCATACTGATCACAGGCGTGGAGATTTCCATGAGAAGAAAGTCATAGCTCATAATACACCACTGCTTCCCATGCTTCCTTCTATTAAGCATGATAGCTACTGATGAGCATTTCCTGTTGGACTTTAATGAACTGGATTCTTGTAACATGTTTTAATTCTTTTTCTTTAATTCTGTAGATTTTAACATTTCATTCGCACTATGAACTTTATTTTCTTCATTGCAGGACAGAACTGGAGGGTATAACTTCAGTGGAAAAAAAAAAAAAGAAGCCCTTCTAAAAGTTATGGAGCTGCTAGGGGGTTTTTTTGTTTACCTTTATATTGGCACACACACAAATTATTTTCATTTTTCTCGTCTGATTTCATTTTTCGTTCTGCTTTCATTTTCTCCAGAGTATAATGTCTCCATAAAATAAACAGTTCTGGACAGACTACAGACAATAGCTAATTCCTTCTCCAGGACATGATAAATATTATTCTGTAAAGGTGTTCCAGAAGTTATTGATGACATTTATTGAGATGCATGTTTTATGAAATGAAAGACATCATCTTCTTCTAAATTTACCACCAGTTATTTTTCAGTTTACTAAATGTGTAGTGGTGGTGGATAATAACCATCATATTGGCCTCAGTATTTTAAGGACTGGAAAGATCTTTTATTTGCTAATAATTTTATGTTTGAGAGATTCCATCTGTACCTTAGATTGCTTCCAAACTGAATAAATGGGGGAAATGTGGGATTTTTCTCGTTTAACTATGAGACCAGTCCTCCCACATCTCAGGTACCACAGTTTACATGCAAACTCAGTGGTGATATATTATAGCATTTATATATTGTTATGAGTAAAAGAACCACAGGAAATACAGGGATTCATAAGAACATAGAGTATATTGTTCTACTAAACTACTGAATGTAGTCAAATAAACAATCCAGCTTCACTGTATCTTCATTTGAACTGACTCTTTGAACAATTGGAGATAATGGGTGGAGAGGAAATGATTGAGAATGGGTTCTTACAATTGAACTGTGAATTGGTAGCATTTGCCTCTGTAGCTGTTTTATGTATGTGTAATTTGAGGATAACAATGGTGCCTTCCTTTGCTCAGAAGGACAGGATGAAATGAAGTGAGTCTCAAACAGGAACAAAGAACTGAAGATTTCATTACTGATCAGTGGTTGCACTATTTTGCTTCTCTGAAGATAAAAAGAGGACTCTCAGTACTGGGAAGACAGATAAGTCCTTTGCATAACTAATGGAAAATGAGCAGAACACCAGAAACTGTTCTATTAAGAAACCTGTGAGATTATATTTACAAGTTGCAGAGAAGTAGCTTAAAGGCAAACATTCCTCCTTACTTTGCACTTCACTTTTTATATTTATAAGGCACTTTGGAAAGTGTGTTATGCATTGCACTGTACTATTGTCAGTGGTTGATTTGTGGTGCTGTATTGAGCCTGTTTTGCCTTTAGGGTACAAGTCCTCTGAAGCACTGCTCTGAATGTTTGGCACAGTTCAGCTATTGTAAAATCATCATGTACAGGTAACAATAAAGTTATAATAAAATAATGTTCTGGTTTTCTCCTAACTCTGTGCTCTAGGCTGACTCAATAAAAAATGTATTTTAGTCCACATTCAAGTGAAAAATACAGTAATATACACACTGAACATGTAGCAATACAAGATTACGTAGTCTGATTTCAGAATATTCTTTGTTATTGAAATAAAATTTTAAGAGAGTTCATTAAGAGTGTGGTGTTAGTATTTCCACTATATCATCTGGATATATTCAATTTACAGTGAAGAAGTTTCGGAACTATAAATCAGAGAGTTTTTCTTGCCTAGATGAGTGGATGCCATAGGCTGTGATTTTTCATTACTTTCTGATGGTCCATTAAGAAACTATTCTACCTATAACCAAGATGTGTTGCAGTTCAAACCAAAATTAGAGGTACAATGCACAAATCAAGGTAAGGTGCTTTGATCTATGTTGCATCAGGGATCAAAATAGAGAAATATTATTGGCCTTTTGTCCCAGAAAGACATGAGGAGCAATGAGATATGGAGAAAGGGTCTAACACAGTCACAGCTCTATGACACAGCTCTGAAACTCATCTACCAATTATTTTGCCCTTTCTTCATATAACAGAGGCTATAATTTCTGTTTTACCAACCTCTCTGGGAATGACTGCTGTTAATCCTCACATTCCTCTCCCTCCAGCTCTGTTTTACAGCTAGTCTCTTGCCCTCTATTAGGACTGGTTTTGCCCTCCTTACCACGCCAACCCTCAATGCGTAGACCAATATTGACCAGATCTTATCAGAGATACCTAATTCAGATGTCTGAACTCCATCCTGAACCCCAAGCTCCAGACAACAGAGAGAAACTCTCCCTGCTAAGCCACATTGTAAAAGAATTGAAAGTATCTTTTTCTTTCTATTGTCCATGGCACTCAGGACGACAAACAGAAGCACCTCAGCTAAAGTCATATTGTGTAGGTGTGATCCCAACACCAGAAGGTGTTTTACATCACTTTCACAGCCACCTTTTCATAAGAATGTTTCTGTCTGTATCACAGACACAAAAACCTTGCTACTCAACTCTTGACTCATGTTTCTTCTCGGTCTTTCTCTGCATTTCCACAGCTCTCTCAGCCTGGAAGCAAAAAGAAAAGCTTTTCCCAGACCTGAAAATGGCTTCAACTTCATTAGCCAAACAATGTAAAACCTGATTTTTATTCAAGGTACAGGTAGAAAACACTGGTGGAGAAGAGGGAGAAGATAGTTTGGGGGGAAAAAAAAACAACAACCAAACCTGTAAATTCACTCTGGTGTCATTGGGTTCCAGTGCCTCCTTCCTGATGGTTTTACCCTCTCTCCACTCCTGATCACAGTTCACAGAGAAAAAACCTTG
>WEKY01058506.1:0-18295 GCA_013390045.1 Picathartes gymnocephalus | reverse complement strand
AGCACAAAAAGCTGTTGATTGAGAAGTGAGTTTGTTTCTTAAATGATGTTTAAGTAAAGAAACATACTGTTTTATTTCTGAAGTGCCTTACAGGCCATACAAGAGGAATTCCTTGCAAAATTCCATTATAAAAACATCTACCAAAAGCAGAAAACATCAGCTTTTTTTTTTTTTTTTTCCTTTTCCTTTTCTCTCCCCCTTAAATCAGTGACAAGTTACAAGTTTGCTAGCACTAACAGAAACTGTATTCCATGATCTAGGGATTGTGTTAATTAATGTGGCTCTCATCTGTTGGAGGTGTCGCTCTTCATTAGCCTGTATTTTACACACTGCCGTGCTTCATTTTTGGAATGAGGTGGTGAGGGGATAACCTAGCCAGCCATCCTTGTTTGATCTCTGTGATACATACGCAATGCAGAATGCCTCAGCTCTCTTGGTTCCCTGCCCTGTCCTGCTAATCCCAGCTGAGCTCATTATGGTGTAGCCTTGCTGCTACTCCTGGAGCCAGAGCTGTCCAAGCTAATTACTGGTAGCAGCAGAGCTGCCTGTTAAGGGTCTGGTGTGGATCTGCTAACATGGTCCTTGGTAGTGACCTGCAAAAAGCACGAGGGAGTTGCTCTCTTTCTTGCTGTGCACAGCCTGTCCTTTGGGTTTAGTGCTGATCCCTTCACACAGCTCTTTCAGCTGTAGTAAGTGTAAAACTTGGTGAAGGAAACTCTTACTTTAGAAAACATACAGTTTGCTGCTTTGATCTCATAATTCATAGGCTATTACACTCAGCCAGGCAAAGTAAAAAAATGTCCTTTTATACTAGACAAAAGGAAGTTAGTATGGTATAATTAGCCCTTTGCTGTGATTTAACACTTTCTTTAAGTCACGATGATTTTTTGTTTTAATTTAAGAATCAAGACATCATAGAAAGTTTTATTCAGACTTTGTTTTTGTCAGCATTAAAGAAAATGTGTTTTCCCAATGGATCTCAATGTAAACCCATTTTGTGGTGATACCATGAAGGCTGCTATCACAGAATTTCAACAGAAGCAAATTGTTTTGTTCTATGTAAGTCCTTGTGTTGACTGTAATCTCCCTTGGTGTATTATAGGCAATGTTGCCAGTAGCTGTGTTACATGGGGTATTCTTATACCTGCCAGTTAAAATTGTGTGCCTGTTCTTGTCACTTCATTGTCATATCTTTGTTTGCTGTTTTGAAGCTATAACAACAAATTATCACATGCAATTATTTGGTGGATTTTCATTTTTTATTTTTATATAGGAAAGAAGACTTTCCTGCCATATATGTAATTGGGCACTTACAATTCTCCTTCCATCACTAATGAACATGTTCTCCACAGGCAGTAGTAACTCAAGAGCAATAACATAAGTCTCTTTTTTCACACAAAGCCATGCAAGAGAGATGGCTTATGTATTATGCACGCCCTGAAGGTTGGTACAGTCAGACTGCTTTTCTAGGGCTCCAGTGCAGTCACATCTGTGGAAGCACCCTTATTTCTGGTATGTTGCAGATCATTGACCTTGGCTAGGCTGTGGTGAGGTGGCATGAGCAAACAGCTGAGCTCTTCGAAATACAGAATTTATAAGACAAAATGGGTTCATAAAAGTCCACATAGTAAGTACTTAGTAAGAGGCTGGTGCTGCACTGTGTTCATTAAGGTGAGCTCCTTGTGTGGGTTTAGGTACTGTTTGCTCCTTATGGGCAATGTCACTTACTGTTAGTTGAAGTAAGGAAGAAATGAATGCATAACTGTGGGGTTTATATCTGTCTTTTTCTAATGATGACAGTCTTTAATTTGCTGAAGGAAGTCACTATTTCAGGATTTCAGCTCATTTTCTTAAGAAAGTACAAAATTTTTAGTATTTCAATACTTTTTACATATGGCTCTTTATATTGCATCTATTGTTTTCTTAAATTCTGTGTATAAAGGATATGATAGGATAGGATTTGGACCAGTTCTTTATATGTGTAATGTTACAAGCAGTGTAAGTAAATCAGGTTAGCCGATGATAGCTTTTGTGAATGCAATTGATTTGATAGACCCTACTGATTGTTATCTTAAGTTGACATAGAACATACATAAACCAAAACCAATGCACCATTGCTTAAAGAAGAATATCTGTGTTGAGATTTTATTTTGGTGTAAGTAGTTTTAACATTGCATATGTAATTTCTCTGACTAGGCCACAGAGTGAGTGTTTGAAAAATAGGATTATTTATTATTGCTTGTTTATATATTTAATATGTAAGAAAGATTTTTTCTCTCCCATCTTCTGAGGGACAGAGCAAGGAGGTAAAACATCTTTAATATGCACATACATTAATCATGTTTTTAGCCCTCCAGTGGACCCACTCCAGGGGCTCCATGACTCACTTGTACTGAGGAGCCCAGAACTGGACACAGCAGTTCAGATGTGGCCTCACCAGGGCTGAGCAGAGAGGCAGGATCACCTTCCTCAACTTCTTGGCAATGCCCTTCCTAATGCACCTCAGGACACGCTGCTGGCTTGTGGACAGCTTGTTGACCTGAAGGACTTGCAGGTCCCACTCCACAGAACGGCTTTGCTGCACATCCAATTGTTCTGCTACCTGATTGCAAGCTGGCTAATTTAAACTACTTCGGCATTTCAGTATCACAAGCTAGTTAGTAGGAGCATAGCGATACCCTGTCCCTTTGGTCTTTATGTACAGACTTTGGAAAGGTATAGATGACTGGTTATAAACTATTGTGGAATCTTTACAAATTTACATCTTTCATTCTGTCTTATTTGTAGGCAACCTTGTACTAGACAGCAGCAACACTCAATTATTTGACATAGAACATTCTTCAACATTAGACATGATGGCATAAGTAATCATTTTCACAGCTAGCTGGAAATTTGTTGTCTATATGAGTGCTGTGTAGTTGTGCATGTCATCCATAGAAAGTGTGCTCTGGGTCTTTAAAGCATATGGAATCACTACAAGCTCAGTGGTATCCTTCCTCTGCTATAGCAGCTATTTAATAAATGTTTATGATAAGCTTTCCATTTTTAGGAAAACAAGACCTCATGGTTTCTGCTTTCATTATTCCTGTGGAGTGAAAGCAACTGTTGTGTACCTGGTGTAGTGATATGTGACCAGCTAGTTGACAGGAGCCTTTCTTAGTACCAGCAACACCATGTGATGCCTCTTGCCTTTTCTAGCTATCAGAATGGGCATGGTGGAGAAAAGCTGAGTTAAGTGTGCTGGAATGCTAGCAGTAAGAAACACAAACCTAGGCTTTATTAGTTCCTTTGTATCTTGAATGTGTGTTCCCTCCCTCCTTCTTTAACTAGAGAACCTGCTGAAAAATGCAGTTTTGATAATCTTGACAGTCTCAGGCAATGGTAGGTATCTGGTCATCAAAGACTTTTATTTTTAAACCTCCATTGTTTTGTGCAACATCCAAATATCACAGTAATTTTTCCTTTGTTTCACTCAATAGGTACAGCATGTACTAGATTAATTTGGAACAAAGTGCATTCGCACTACCTCAGTGTTAAAAAGTGTCACCTACAGTATATGGCCCTTCTGACTTGCACGTTTTCTCTGTAAAGTAATCTTTCTGGTTCTCAGTTTTAGAAGTGCTGGGACATAGCAGACATCTTACTAATAATTACTCAAGTCTAATAGGTCAGGGTGCTCGTTTACATTTTTCTGCAGTTAGTAATTCTGTAGTTCAAGGGCATATATAGTTAAAATGATGGTGTGTATGTGTTTGTTTAGGTTTTGGATAGATAACAATCTGAAATACCACCTTTCATTCTACTGAAAG
Organism: Picathartes gymnocephalus; assembly: GCA_013390045.1. Lineage (NCBI taxonomy): Eukaryota > Metazoa > Chordata > Aves > Passeriformes > Picathartidae > Picathartes > Picathartes gymnocephalus. The sequence continues at coordinate 14,486 of WEKY01058506.1, read as the reverse complement.
CAATTGCAGCCTAAGTTCTGCAGCTCATCTTGTGACTCTTCTGAGGGTTTTGACAAAGTGCATACTTACTGACTGAACTGAATATTGCTCAGTGAAAATGACAGGCTCAAGTGTGAGATTGGGTAATAGTGCACTACAAATAAATGAAAACGTAAGAAATCAGCAGCGTTTGGTGAACTTCAGAGTATGGTTTCTGAAAGATGTTTTTAAAGGACCGAAGTCAGAACTGTAAATGCCACGTGGACTCATGTAGGGGCTTTTACATATTTAGTTCTTTTCTAGCAATTTTCACCAGGCACTGTGTCAACTAAGTGTTTTCCAGTGAGAGCATTCTGTCAGGGATGATAAGATTAATGCTTTTTAATTGTTAAGCTTGTCTCTACAACATTTCTTACCTGTGTCCACCAGATCTTGTAATTTCCTGCATCCTAGCTAACAGACAAATTTGAGGATGTAGTGTGGTTTTTTATATCAGATGTGTTTGTATTTTTCCTTTGTTCTTTCATATTTAATCAGACTTACTTTGTCTGAAGAGTTTTGTACTTCAGTGCCTTCTCATTTCTGATGGAATTGTGTCATATTGAAAACATGAGTCATTCTGTTAAATTTTTTTTTTCATAATGCAGAAGCAGGTAAATGCAGAATTAAAGTTGCATTAATGATAAAATCTGGGCATTGTCAGGGTCAAAAATAGCAGAGAGATGGTGAAGATCTGTGCTAGGTTCCCTTTGTATTGCTTGCACAGAGGTATTCCTAGCCTTGCTATTGGATCAGAGTGATTTCTGTAGATTATTTGGTTTAGAAATGAAGTGTAGTACTGTTGGTAAGCACATTGCCTGCAAAAGAACTGTCTTTTTCTTATCCCTCTGTATGGCCTAGACAAAAGGTCTTCAGCTTTTAGAAGGAAATGTATGATTTATTAGTCTACAGATATGTATGCACAAATAAAAATAAAGGAGTACTAAGTGTGTCATATTAAACTGTACCGAATGTTCATAGAAGCAGCCTATGAACCTACAATCTATAACACCAAAGCACACTGATTGCTAGTAACATGTCAGACTGCTATATTAAGGGAATAAGGAGCAAGTAATGAAAATAAGTTTCTCTACAGTAGCTTCTGTGAAGTTCTGGGAATTCTGGTAAAGGTAGTAGTGCTTGGTACATTCTGGCAAAATGAATTTAACATACAGTGCTAATTTTCCACTTTCTTTTACATAGTACTGATTTTGGAAGGGAAATCATAAATTTTCATGATTCTGTGAATCTCAGCTTTCCATACCATATGGAATGTCAACAATTGAATTTTGAAAAAATGTAGAAACATTTATTTCAGAGAGTGCAAATAATAATTTACAATAAAGTTATTAAACATTGTTTATATACTCTTGCTTGATCTCTTGAACCCTTTCCTAAAGAGTACTATTTTGTAATTCTAGAAAGTCAGATGTGATGCTTAGTAGACCTTTTTTGTGACCCAGCATGATCTTTGTGATAAACTACTAAGCTCTCTTTTGTTGCATGAAGCAGAATATGCATATACATGCAAAAGTTTAACCTATCTTAATGCTTTTGGATCTTTTTCTAATTTCTAAGGAATTCAGAATGCATTTTCTAAGAATTATTGTTGTATTTGTATTTTTTCAAACATAGTCACATGAAATAATCGTGGAATCATCAAAGTTTTCCTAAAACTCAAGTACTTCATTGGAAGAAATAAATTAAGAAATTTATTTTTTCCTTACTTTGCATGATTGGAAACCAGCTTCATACTAACAGCAGGCTGTAGTCGAGAGACTTTAGTATATTGTTATCTGAGGTTTATAGAGTTTAGAAGGACTAATACAACAACAAAATTCTCCTGATGTTCATATGGTGGAGGATGTACCCTTGTACTGTGAGGTTCTCTGAGTTACATTGATGGCAGCGGTACCCCAGTCTTGGCCCTTGAGGCTGAATCTGTTGTGAACTAACTGCAGGTAAAAGCACTGTTTATGAGGCTGTTCCAATGGTCTTATTTTAAAGGAATGGAAAACTGCAAATTAAAATAATAAACATAATTCACACAATGTAACAGTTATATTTTTGTTAAACACTTCTTGATAAATAAGCTGGATTTTGTGCTACAGTGAAACAAATTAAAGATTTTTAAATGGTAGATAAAATGTTAGGCATGGGTTTCTACGATCCTCTTGCAAACTAAAGGTTATGCTGCATGTTGAAACTATCTTAGTCACTAGTGCTTCCTTGACTTTGGAGTGACTATTAACTTGAAATATATTTCAAAAGGCACTCCTGACAACTATGACACTATTCACTATTTTTTTGTGTGAACCAACATTGGACTGTTGAGGGGGGAGTTGCTTTTATTATTTCTTTGCTCCTGAATTTGAGTTATAAATCAAGGAGACTTTACTTAGCAACAACAGATATCTCTTCCTGCAATTTTCATCCATCCTATAAGTGACTGAATTGGGAAACAAGAATGATAAAGACATATTTTGGGGAAGTGGATGCACAACTAAAATAAATAGCTTAAAGACTCTATGTAGTCAAATACTTCATTTCCTTGGTTAATTAAGAGTATACATTTCTTAGGGTAAACTGTAAGTTTACAATTATTTTTCCTGTAAAGAAATCCCAGTAAATCATTCTGGATTGTGTGAATGATCAGAGAAGGGGAGTAATGCTAGTACTTTTTGCTTTACTCTTACCTTGGCAGTGTTATCCCCAGACATATGTAATGCTTTTTGCTCTCTCACAGTCTATATCAAACACTACTCCCAGGTTTGCTCTCAGCTTCCAAGCTGTCAGTTGACACATAAATACATAGACCCATGAAAAGAGCATATTTTGCTCTTACTGCAGGCAAATGTACTTGAATCATAATGCTGTAGGAAGAAAGTGACAAATTTCAGAGTAATATTTCACCTGTAAAAGTTGGATAAAGTTTCTGCCTGGCTTGGTTCTCCTGATTTAAAGTAATTTTGGAGTAGTTGAAAATTAAAATGAATGCATTATGACATGCGAGACCATTTTTGACAGCCTCTTCCTATATTTTCTGTATGGGCATTTTACAGAAGTATGTGTAATGTGCACGTGCATTCTACTGTAGTTCTATAGAGCAGAATTTTTACCCTTTTGAAGGCTAAAGAACAGAAAATGCAATTCAGCTTTGCTTACCTGCGTAATGTAGGTTTCTCTGTTGATGTGCTGTTCTTTCTTCTCAAGCACCTTTCTCTTCTGAGGGGAAGAAAACAGAGCTGCTTCTGTTGTCCTATTTTCTTTGCAAGATTTATTAGGCTATTTATCTTAAGCTTTGGATAAGAAAAAAATTCTTTGACACTACGTTGACCCGGTGTCTTTAGAACTTACTTTTTTGGTACTGTAATAAGTAATGCTGCTGTCCCTTTTAAAGGACTGTGATAAAGAGCATGCAAAGTTTGGTTAGCAGTCTTTTTCTGTCTGATTTTTTTCTTAATTTGGCTTTCCTGTCTTTAACAGTCTTCCATGACTCTAGAGGAAAACATTTGAAAAGGCAATAGTTAACCTCATGGACTCAGAGGAAGGCTTCCCTGACTGCAGCAGCTTCTGGACTAGCCCCCTGATATCTGTCTATACCAGCAACAATATGCATTAGGAGATTGTGGTTGGTTGTGCTTATTTCTCCAAAGAGTCATCCTACTGCAGTCTTTACAACATGTAATCCTTGGGAAGGAGTCGGTTTCCTCAGTGGTTTATTCCATCTTATGTATTCAGCTCTGTTAGAAATTAGATTCTCTGCATGGTTTTATTTTCCAGATAAAATTCCCTGGGACAAATGGGAAAAATGTCTTATTGTTTGTTTGGATGTTTATTTTAGACTGCCATGAGCCTGCTCTCTTAATTCCTTTTATCTGTATGCAGGGGAGTGTAGAAGTCTCCTGCTTGTCTTACCTGTGAATGCTGAAAGCTGCTGATGAGCAATGGCTGACTTTTGGGATGTGTATTACTCAGGAGGCAGCTGCTTGCTAGAGGACTAACTAGTCTTCTGGCAATGGGTTAACCCAGGGTCAGCAACTCTGGAGGGAAGGAGCCCTTTAAACTCATAAGTGCAGAGAGAAAGTTTATGCTATAGTTTAGGCTGTCTTTCTAAATTAACTTTTCGTTAATGCATTGAGACCCAAGTGCACATGTGTACATGTACCTTAGATTTGGAGCTGTGTGAGGGCTCCTGATGATATCTTTAGAACTGCTGACAATTAAAAATGATGAGTACTAGGATATTTTGTTCTAGCAAGAAGGTACATTTTGCAGAAGCTGTGCTTATATGCAGATGCTGGGAGAATTTCTCCTGTTCTAATAATTTGATAAGTAAGCAACTGTTACAAAGAATTTCTTGCTGATGCCTCACTATAATCTAAAAGAAATTGGAAGTAATTCTTTTAGCATAACTGATTCTATAGCAGAGTTTTTAATATGCTACCTCTTCCTGTATTCCAAATGGGTGAGTATTAAAATTAAAAAAAGGAGGAGTAGCCAAAAGTATTATATTGTGACAAATAGAGCCCAGAATATTATATCATATTGAAAACAGCAGATTCTGTAATTGTGGGTCAAGATCAGTACTTTGAAAAAGGCATACAGTACCACCATAACTATTATCTGCATAGATTTGATCTCTCTTGATTTCTGAATATCCTCGTTTTAATACTGCTAAGTGCAACTGTGGTAATTATTGTTGGGGGATAGAAATGAAGCATTTATACATAAAACAGGATGCTGCACACTTTCCTGCTCTTGATGCATTTTCTATATGTGTTACAAGTAAAAATAATTACCTTTTTCATGAAGTTAATTGTAGTAAACAAAGGACTTTGAGGTTGTTCTCAGGATATAAAAACACATGATTAGAATTCTGACCTACCATATTAGAAGGTCCTGATAGTCTTCTAGGAAATGCCAGTAGATTCCTGCTAGTTTAGGATGCTGATGCCTCTTAAATCAAGGACTTAATGTCTCTTTCTTGGAGTTGGAAGTTCTTATCTGACTCTTGTCTAGAGTATCTAGGGCTTCTGCTGCCCTGTTTCTTGTCAACAAAGCAATCTTTAAAAATACTTTGGAGTAGATTACATTGTCAGAAGGTCAGCTTGTTTTGGAAGCAGATAAGAAAATGCTTATTGATGACAAAGACTTACAGAAGACATAGACTAAAATCTACCCAATATACTTACAGACAGCATAACCTCTTTTTGCAGAAGACTGAAGGCCATTAAGCAGTTTCAGGCGTGGATAAAGCTGAAAAGCAGTACACTAGTTTCTAAGCTTTGTATGGCTTTAAGTCACTTTTCCCCCATGTGATGGGCTATCATTTAAACCTGGCAACACTGCTAGAAAGTACAACATGTGAGTATAAATAAGAGCAAGACATTTTTTCTGGAAGAAGTCATAAATTCTGAACTTTTTTCAGTCTGCTAGTTTTTATTACTCTTTCAACTACATTGCAAAACCAGTCTTTTTTTTTTTCCCCCCTATCTTTTTAAAAGCTGAAAGGTCTGTGTGGGAGCTGAATAGTTATTTCAAAGGCCATTTTCAATTCATCTTGTAGACAGACATAGGATTAGTGTAGTCCCAAAATTAGGAATAGCGGTCATGTACGTCACTCATAATTACGTAACCTTCATTATTGGCAAATTTAGTACGTTGTACTGCAAATTTTTAGGATACATTTTCCAGTTATACAGTCTTCTTTAGGACTCCCTAAACTGTAAATATAAACTAATCAATAAAGACTCCCACAGTGCAATAAGAAAAGAGTTTTTCAACATGATTTGAAAATGTTTTATATCTTTTCAGTTTGAAAAACCAACCCTTAGTAGTCAAAATACACCTACAAAAAAAGTGCGTCTAGATACAGGCCAAGTGATAATTGCAGTTTCAACATTGAAAGCTTTTAGAAATGGCTCACTGTGTTGGCATTTCCATTGCACATTTGAGGTTAGCCTTAAAGAAACTTTATAAAAGTTTAATTCAATGGTTACTTATTTTCTTTTGTTCTGAATTGCTGATACGTATTCCAAGTAATTAATCTCCTTTGCCTGATGTTATTTATGTATGTGTTATTTGTGTAAATTTACAGAGACAGTTCTAAACAGTTTTTGTATTACTTTTAAAGCCCATTCAAATTTAGTTAGGTTTTATTTCTATTTTTTCCATCAATTTATTAATGGATAAGAGTTTATTTACAGAATTCTGGCTTTTCAACACCCTGCAAGGTTTCACCTACTCCCTATATTAATAAAAAAGATTGTGTAAGTTGTCAAAATCGTCCACAATGTGTTATGGACATCTGTGCAAAGTTTGAATCTGTATCTCTCTATTATTTTAAATTATATCCCAGAAACTCCCATTTTTAAAAGCTGATTCAAATAATACAATGAGTAAACAACAGAAATATGACAGAGACAATAAAATGCAGTAGTAATGTTTGACTTTTTCAAGAGACAAAGTGTGAAGATGTGAATTTATGTGCTGGAAGTGTTAGGTTGCTTTGTCATTTCTCTTGACCTGCATATTTTCATTGTATTTAAATCCCATCATTCCTTCTTGAATTACAGCTCAAAGGTTTATCTTCTCTGAGTCTACAGAATAAACCCTTTTCCACTGAAAATTTTTTTGCTTTTCTATTGTGATAAGCATAGACTTTGTTTTCAGTTCTACGTTGCTGTATAGATTTCAATTTAGAACTTGTCTTGTGATGTTGTGTATGGTTTGCTTAGCAACACTTGGGTACCTACAAGTAGCATATTCTTCCTTTTGTAAAGGGGTATCCTGTTGAAATGAACTTCAGTTTCTAGTTCTTCCTCGTTTCTTGAAAAATGCTTAGAAGTTTGAGGGGTTTTAATATTGTTTAGTAGACATAATTTTGAGATTGCATTTATGCGATTCTGACAGAAATAACACAAATACAGCCATGCAACCACAGAATTTTAAAATTTCTATTTTAAAAATACAGAAAATTTGTTTTCCTCAAAAAGTGCTGATTTATGAATTCCATATGCTGTATTATTTCCTTGCTCAAGCAAAAAGATACAAAGTATGAAGAAGAGAACTAAAATATACTCTTCTTGTCAACTGATACATTGTCATTAGGGGACTTGCGAAAGTGGAAATTGAAAGCATCCTCCTTGTCTGATGTTACTGCTTGCCAAAACAGACAGTTTTTTGTAGGTTTGTGCTTCTCCTGCAGTTCCTTAATACACTCATTGCTGAATTTCCCTCCTGGGAAAGAAAGCTTAGTTCAAATATTTGTGCCCCTTAGTATTATAATTGTGCAGATGCCTTGGAAGGGCAGCCTCTAAGCTCTGGCTTCTCTCATGAGAATCAAGTTCAATCTATTCCAGTTTCACTTTCACTCTGTTTGCCTTATGTGACCAAGTTCCAAGTTCTGTAACTCCATTGGTTAAAATCCCCGTTAATCCCTGTCCCCTGGCCACTCCTTCCCTATCCTCCCACTGGCCCTCATACCCCTGGCCCCTCCTGTGTGCCACCGCCAGGGCCTCCGATCGTTGGCTCCTGATGTTCTCTCCGCCCCTTGCTATCCTGCGATAAAACCTAATGTCCTGCCTTGGTTCTTTAGTTCTTCGCTTTAAACCTTCCAATGTGGGGTTAAAGCCCGGTGGGAATAAACATGAGGAACCCCTCCTGGCCTTGGTAGCCTTATTACCGTCGGTTGTGCGTGCAAGAGTGGTGGGCTCCTCCGCCCCGACCTGGGTGCCTCCCTGTGCTTTTGAAGTCTCTTACAGAAGGTCACACTGCTGAGCCTGCCCGAGCCACACTGCGACATAATTGGAAATAGGAAATGTACTTAACCTGATCTGCAATATAAACTTATAATTTCTTTCACTTCATTTAGTAACTACTGCATTTATTTGGAGAAAAAATTGTTATCTGGTATAAAAAGTTTAAAGAATACTTTTTTCTTTTTTAAATCAAGCTTGTAGTTAAAGTAATTTTAAAATGTAAAATGCATGGAAAATCCTAAAAGGAAAAAATTTCAATACAGTTAAATGGATATTACCATAAGGCATTCCCTGCCTAGTCTTGAAACATCATCAACTCTCAATGTTTCTACTGTCAAAAGATGGAGAAGACAAGTACTGATATTCACAGGTTTCATTTCAATTTCCATGCCTTAAATCTGCAATCAGCTTGGGAACACTTTAGACAGAAACTAGTTTCCCACTGCTGAAGTATCTTAAAAGATTTCATATCTCAGCTTCAGTTTGTGTCTTGGATGGTTTCAGATGAAATAAACATGGTGCCCTTTGCTCAGCACTTGCTAAATCAAACAGAGGTTTTTCAATGGTTAGAGAAATCCACTTTTCAGTTAGGACCAAAACCTGACACATTTCTTCTTTCCATTGTTTGATGTGCCCATTGAAAGTGAATGATGCAAAAACTGGTGCAATAAAGCCATTGAGCATATGCTTAATATAATAACAGCAAATATTAGCTTAGTCTGCTAAAATAGTTTTGGAAGCTCTTGTTCACAGTATCTGAAATTTGACACTGCTATTCTTACTCTGTAGTGCCAGTAGGTTAGTCTTCATTATCACATGCAGAACTTATTTTTGATCCTTTGAGTTGCAGGATTGCAGAGGCAATTCTTATCTTACCCTCAGTAAAGCAGGGAATCATCTCATGTCACTGGAATCTGTGCAGCTGGATCACAGGTGTCTTCAGATACCTAAACTGCTTTGTAAAAAAATTGTACATGAATCATTTAAAAGTCTGGTGCACCAGACATAGTTTGTCAGATGCAATCCCACTTTCAGGTGAAAAAACACACTGAGATATTTATCTTCAGTCTCAAATTATTTTTTAAAGAGGGAGGGGGAATTTCAGAAAAATCATTTGGTTCTTACGTGTTAAGTTGGCATATCTGTTTGAGACGCTGAGGGGGATAATGCTGTAAATCAAAGACTGGAAAGCGAGTATTTCCCCCCACCCCTGCTTTTTGCCACTGTGTTCTTTCAGGATGAATAATTTCTTTCAGTGTTGAATTATACTTCATCAGTTTTCTGTGACTTTTTCAGTTATCTTGAATTCCTTGAAGTCCCTTTTTCTTTCCTTGCAAGTTCTTGAACCTTCTGTGATGCTTCTTTCAAGTAATCCTGTTCACTTGTTCTTGAGGAACGTAACAATTATAGAGCCTCTGCAAAGGGCTGTGCTCTTCAAGAAGACTGCTCTTGTAACAAAAAGTACAGGCTACTGTGCTTTCGTGGTTAATTTTAGAGAACTGGACTAGATGTGTATTTTTTGTTATAATGCATATACTATGGTTTTTGGGTTTTGGTTTTTTTTTCTTTTATACAAGTTCTAGTTAGAGTAGTTTAAAGGCTTTGTTTTATTGTGTTGTTCTTCAGATTAAAAAAAGTGTGAGCAGAAATCATTATAGTATCTGTTTCCAGATCAGTTAAACACTTAGAAATTTGCTCAGTGCAAGCATGTTGGCCTTGAGCAGCCTAATACTTGCATTCAAAACTTAAGAAGTTAGTGAACAGAAGATTAGCAGGCTTCAGATGTTAGAAAGAATAAGAAACCAACTAACTAACTAATTGGGATAGGAGATGATAGGGTAGGATGACAGCAATTGGTTGAAAAAGGGAATCTATATCTTTTTTACCTTCCCAAGATCAAGAAAATTAAACTCAGGGTGCAGGTAGCAGTCCCCTCAGTAGCATGCAGCTTATGGAGTTTGGTGTAGTGTGACATGTATGATTTTCTACATGTAAGACATTTTATATGGTCAGCCACAAAGAGCACAACTCTTGAGAGAGAAGAACTCACTAGGAGGAATTGAGTCTCTTAAATGAGACCATGAATGAAATATGAGACCTGCTTTCTAACTGATGTGATAATGTCCTCTTGCCCCAAGAATGGTCCTGCAATAGAGGAATTCTTTTAAGGACAGAAGGAAGCAGATACTGGTAGTGGGAAGTTTTCTTTCACCCCGTCATCATAATACATATGCCTAACCTCTGGCCATTGTGATACCCCTTTGCTAGACGTAATATATTTAGGTCAGTGTCTTTCTTGGAGGAGCATAAAACAAGACACAGCTACCCATGTTGTCTCAGAAATGCTGAGTAGAATCAATTCTATAAATTGGCTGACTCTTGCCTATACCGCTAGCATGTTGTTAGCCTTCACCACAAAGGCATGTTGCTGCTGATGTTCATCATATGAGTTTAAAGGACATAATTTTTATTCTGCGAAGCTGCTCTTGAGCCAATTGGTCTTTTAGCATGTCCTGTTTCAAGCAGTTTTTGTAATGAGACTTTGCCTTAAGTGAACTTCATAAAGTTCCCATCAGCCATTTTTTTCTTCCTATGAAGTCTCGGTGAGCAGTGTTCCAGCCCTCTACTGAGCCCTCAGTTGCTTCCCACATGTTACATCATTTGTGAACTTGCTGTGAGGCACTCCAGCACATCTTTGAGGTTGTTAAAAAAGATAGTAAACAGTACTGGCTCTATAATGGATCCCTGAGGAATGCTTATAATTGCTAACTGCCAGTTGTACACCATATGACAGATCATCACCCCTTCAACCTAACAGTTCAGTCAATTTTACCGACACTTTATCTAATTTTCACTTCAGATCTCAAATTTTTGGCAATAAGAAGATGAGAGACCATCTCAAATACCTTGCCAAATTCAAGGTGTACTCTCTTGCCTGCTCTGCCTTTATTCTTACATCCAGTCATCTCTTGCAGATGCAGTGAGGTTAGTAAAGCAAGATTTTTCTTTGGTAAATGTATGCTAGTTGTTTCCAATCACCCTGTCTATTAGGTGGCTGGACATTATTTCCAGGATTATTTGCTCTGTAACTTGGCTAGGGGAAGAAGGAAGGCCTGTATTGGGTTTATGTAATTATTTGTTTGTTTGTTTTAATTTAAGTATATCAGAAGAGAGTGGACCAAATCAATTGGCCTAGGAATACCCACTTTCCAAAAAGGAAACCATAGAAAAATGAAGCAACTAGTCAAAAAATCTCCAACCCCTGAACACTAGAGCAGGCAGTACAGAAACATTGCTTGGAGACTGTTAAGAAAGATACTGTAGCTGAAACTCACCTGAAATAGGTGCTACAGTTAAAAAAAAATTAAAATAAAATAGCCCCAAACTATCCCCTGCCCCTGGAGAGTCTTAAAGAGCTCTCACTAGAGACTGCAGAAGTTTTTATGGCTCTTACAGGGAAAAGGTCAGCATTTAAAACTTAAGCTTGCATTGCTGAGAAACAGGTAGGACCAATAAACAGAGACAGGACAAATGCAGGTGGGAAGTGGAGAAGCTTAAAAGGGCTCTTGAAGAGTGGTTTTCAAAGTTGCTTAAGCTATTACAGTAAAGTTTTGCTTAAATAGAGAGAAAAAGGCAGTAAGGACATTCACAGGTTTGCTTAATGATAACAGTATAAAATGATACAATGGGTTTACAAGGCCTAAAAGAAGAGTCTTTTACTCGGTCAGTCTTTGGTATCAGATGATTGTTAAGATGTCGTTCAACCCAAACCATGCTATGATTGTATGTTTCCATGGTAATGATGATTAGAAGATGCCAACCACTTGTGTATGCTTTGCAGCAGACAGATCAAAGTCATTAGACCTATTTGAAGTATCTGTACAGCAATTATGAGGTCAAGTAGATTAGTTATTTGTAAGTATATTGAAGTTAATATTTTTCACATGTGGAGGTGTGAAGAAACTAAAGTATGAAATTATTGTGACCTCACTGTTAACAGCCACTGTGCCCGTGCACCGGCAGGTTGCCACTGTAACTCCCATCTACAGAATGGGCTCCAGAGGGAGCTGCAGACCAGTGAGCCTGACTGCTTCCATACTCTGGAGATGGCAGTCAGTCTTTAGGAAAAAGAGAATGGAAGGGAGAAAGTTTAAAACAAACAAACAAACAAAAAAACCACCCAAAACAAACAAAAACAAACAAACAGAACTAACTCAAAAAGGACCAAACAACCAAGAAGAAGCACCATAGAGAGAGAGATACCACTAAGCACAGATCAACTCAGTTTTGTTGGGGAAGCATTAAGGTGGCTCCTGTAAAGGGAAATCCTGCTTCATTAACCTGCTTGTATTGCAGAAGGGCGACAGTAACTGTGTGGTAACAGTAATCAGATCTGTATTTTTTCAGTTGCCTTTGACAAGGCTCCACATGAAAGGTTATAAAGAAATTCTTTTGCTGTGGGGTTGGAGGAAAGGTTCTTTTAGCAACTGGGAACCAGTTAAAGCAGAAGAAATTAGGAGTAGTGCTTATGTGCCACTTCCAGGGTGAAAAATTGGAATCAGACTGCAGAAACGGTTAGGCTTCTACTCTTTCTAGAGTAGCATCTGCTTTTGCCTCTGTTGGAGACATAGTACTGCTGATGGTTGGACCTGGCACTGGGCTAACCCATTTGGGCATTTCTAACATGCACGCAAGCTAGTCATTAACTTGAATGGGTTGAATCTTGTATTGCACATTGTAATTTTTGGTTTGGACTTGACTAAAATTTTTCCATCTGAGATATATCATAACTTCAGTTGGAGATTATCTCATAGATAAATTAATTTATATGAAGGCACTTCAGTTATTCTGACTATAAACTTCCCCTTTACTTATTTAATATAATTAGTTTACTTCTGCATATCTTTAATCAGCCAAAAGAAAAAATATACGTGTAAAAGTTTATTCTTAAAATCTTGTGCAATCACCATTGTGTGCTTGTCAGTTAATGTGTAGAGAGGTAGTATATATATTCATAAAAGTGTTCATTCTTTAAAAATTAAAAGTAACTTTTTCAGAAGATAGAAGTTCAATCAGGAAGCATGTCATCTTGATTTCAGTCTTTAATTACATAAACAATGCTTTTTCAAGGAAATATTTTGCCATTTAGTGCAAAAAGCTAACATGCTGTGAAGAGTTAAGACAGTGTGGAGACAAAAGCCACTGTAGTCTGTGTCATAGAAATTGCTGATGACTGAGTTTTGGAAAATGAAAGAAGAGCAAAGAAAATCAACCTGTGAAGGCAGAGGAGTAATCCCCAAAATAGCTGGATTTCTTATGTGTTATAAAAAGCAAGTTGCTTTAACTTTTCATGTTTATAATTTTCTCTGTAATTTATGTTTGACTGAGTCAGAGGTGCGTTTAACTTATAATGTGCTTTAACATACTGTGTATACCAAAATAATTCTCTTTTTAAAGTCCTTTCCTTAAGTTAGCAAATATTTTGGCCAGATTTTTTTTGCGCCTTATTTCAGAGGGCAAAGTAAGGTAAAGGATAAATTTCCTGTGAAACAGGTACTACTGTTCAGAGTACAACTGAAACAAGTGAGAAAACTGGCAGTCAAACTTTTACAATAGAGCTATAGTAATGTGTTTTTGTGCATGATATGTGTTTATATTTTAAGCAAAAGGTGCCTATTAAATGACTGTGCTCTGTTCTGTGTTCTGTATGATCCTTGGCTGAAACAGGTAGGGATTTTATTGTTGAAATAGTGTATAACTATATAGTTAGAAAATGTGTCAGAAAACACAAGTATAAATAAATTAATGGCTTTCTTTCTAGCATTTCCCAATTTATCTTTGAAATGTTAGCATTGGTATCCTGGCAACTTTATTTGTATGTAATTTTATTAAATTGAAAAAAGAGTAATTCAATTTGTTGTGCAGACCTTAGTTGGTTGATATTACAATATAAACTATGGTAGTAATATAGTAGTAGTCCATCAGGGCTGGAAAACAGGAGGAATGATTCTGTTGATAAGTTTCTCAAATAGTTGCTAGATCATAAGACATATCTTCACAAGTTTGACTAGCAGCTTCCCCTGAGACGGAGTATTTATCAACCTCTTAAAAGGATTCTACCTCCTACTGGTCTTCTTTCCATATCAAAAATTTTCTTGCCTAAAAGAGTCGAAACTTCTTAGGTTATGTTACAATCAGCATTGTGTCTGAATTTTGGGAATTCCGATGATTTACACATTTTAAAAAGCTGTTGTACAAAGGACTCCTTCTTGGGTGTTGACAACTTTATTCACAGTAATATGTTGGTATGCGTGTGGTTTAATTTTTTAAATTATTTTAGCAGCATCAGTGTGATTGTACCTATTTTTTTATTTCCTCTTTGGTGGACTGAATCTTGAAGAAGAATTGGATCAGATGAAAATACACCAATCTGTAAGTAAGTTCACAATACAGGAACTAAGCTTACAGCAAAAAATGGGAAGGTGTAGTATTTTTTATCTGTATATGTAGTTGTAGGGAGTTGAGCCTGGCTATATGCCAGACATGTACCAAAGCCTCTCTATCACTTTCCTCCACAGCTGGACAGGGGAGAGAAAATATAATGAAGGTTTCATGGGCTGAGATAAGGACGGAGAGAGATCACTCACCAAGTACTGTCATGCGCAGAACAGACTCAGCTTCAGGATATTAATTGAATTTATTGCT
>WEKY01058502.1:11369-24681 GCA_013390045.1 Picathartes gymnocephalus | reverse complement strand
TCGTTGTTACCAGTGTACCAGCATTGTCTATCAGGGGACACACCTTCTTTGACCTGCAAATGAGCAGGCAGGCAGCACTGTAGAAAAGGTCCTGGGTGTCTTGGTTGTCAATGAGCCAGCTGTGCACATTGGCAACAACAAGGATCAGCAGCATCCGGCGCTGTCCAGGAGCAGCTAGTCAGCTGAGAGAAGGAATTATTATTGTCTCCCCAGCACTACAATATTAGAGTATGGCATTCAGTTTTGACCTCCATAAAGGATGTGCATGATAAACTGCTGGAGCAAGCTCAATGGAGAGCCACAAGGGTGGTTAGAGGTTGGTGCACTTTTCCTGTGCAGAGAAGGCTGAGAGCAGGATTGACTCTGCCTGAAGAAGAGACAGTTTCCAGGAGACCTCATAGCATCCCCGTGGTACTGACACAGAGGTTTTCAAGAGGATGGACCAAGGTTCTTTACAGGAGTGCACATTGTGAGGACAAGAGACAAAGGGCAGAACTTCAAACTAGGTGTTTAGGCTGGATCTGAGGAGAAAACTCTTTACCCTAAAGTCACTCAGGCAGAGAAGCAGGTTAACTGAAGTTCCATTGGCCTGTCCTGCCTTTCTTTTGAACATAGCCTGTCCCCCTGAAATGTATTTCTTTTATATTAATCTAATAGTTCTTCCCCTCTTAAGAGTCAGAGGGCCAAAATTTAGAAAGCTGAAATTCTTATGAATATGTCTTTCCTACAGTCTGGGAAACTACCTTATAATGGTATCGGAATTTGGCTGTTTCAAAAGCCTGATGAAGTAATCAATTAATCTTTTTATAGGAAAATGCATTCAATTAACAAGTTATTACATACACTACTGAATCACTTACCAGGGCAGGTAGTTACAGGGTTTCTTTGATAGAAGAATGTATAACGGTAGTTTTTATCGCTAAGGGGTAAATGAAGTGTGAGATTTTGGCTATTTTTAAACAACTGGCTCTCCAGATATATATTTATAAGCTGTAACACATAGGCAAGAACTATATTTTTTGTGCTTTAACTTCGCTTCTTAACTCTGACTCTATAACCTGTCAAAATAACCTAAACCATCCACTGGTTGTCTTCAGCCAAGACTGCGAAAACACTTGCTCCCAGCAGCCATGGAATATGCCAGCAGTTGAAGGCTAGCCAACCTTTCCATTTCACGTGTGTAGTACACCTGCTGCCCTAGATAGGAGAAAAAAAGTGACATAAAGAATTATTACTGGAACTGTCACATTCACAAATGTGGTAATCCACTAGAAGTGTTTTTTTCCTCATGCAGGAATTGTTGCTCAACAGGCTGGTAATTGAAAGATGAAACAAACAGTATAAAACTACCACTTCTTAGATATACTTTTATATTCTTTTTTAATAAAGAAGTACCTCACAGATGGAAACAAGCAAAATTCTTTTAGCATCTGTTGTCTTTGGTTTGACAATGTTAGTAAGATAAGATTAGGAAAAAAATGTAAGGCCTCTGAAAATTTACTTCTTTTTATATTCTGATAAACATTTTGTGGCACTTTGGATGCTATACCCTCATTTAACTCACGTTATGCAACTCCAGGGCAGGCAGTACTGGAAAACTGTCATTTTTACAAGTTTCTTGGCTTGATAGAGGTGTATTTGGTAAATAGAGCAAGCTTTGCACCTTGGACCTTCTGAACTTTTTGTAACCTTCTTATACTCTTTGTATCTAGGGAGAAAACGTACTGTGACAGATACAAAGCCTTTGATACAACTGAGAAATGCAAGTTCTGGTACATCATCCCAAATTTATATACAAGATTAAATAAGTTTGATGTGCTGTCAATATCACATAATTTTTTTATCCTTTAAGGAGTATGGTTAATTATACCAGAACTCTCTTGACACTCAGTATGATGAAATTCAGTTACTCAGTTCTTTCATGAAGCAATTTATTTGTTAGCAAACTTCAAAAAACCTGAAAATAAATAATCATGTCAGATCCATGTGGGATCCAGAGAGGATTTTATAAGACTGTATAAATATGGCAGTAGTGGGTGAAAAGCAGATGGAGCTGTGCTGTTTTTCAGTGGACTGTCCTGGCCTTCCCATTTCCTGGTTTCTCAGGTTTCACCAGAGAGCTACAAAAAATTTCATCCATCCACTCACATGATGGGAGTGGGAGTAATTAGTTTCCCAAATGCCAGATGATGTTGCTAAATTTCTGTTTCTATAAAATGCATTCTTTACATGTTGGTGAACTGTGAGAGTGTGAAATCCAATGGTACCTATCCCATAGAGCCGTAAGCAAAAGTCTTTCTAGATTAGCTGGAATCTTCTATATTATTGACTTCTGTTTTCTGAATTCCCTTCATTACCACAAGGAATTGGAAGAGAGTAATGACACAAACCATATGTGGAGGTTGAAAAGGAAAGTTTAAAGTAAATTGTGCCTTCTAAGAACAAAGAATTTAAAACACAGGCATGGCTTTGAATGTGCCCTCCTGTTGGCAGCCAGCAGGGAAGAAGAGCTACAGAGGGTGGGTTTCATTTGGTTTAAACCAGCACATCAGTATTTGTAAATTAAGGAATAATGCTGTTTTGGCTAATGAAAGGAAGTGGCTTATAAAGTATAACCTTCCTAAGCAAGAGAAGTTTCAGATTTGCAGCTTTTTCACTTCTCCAAGTTGATGATGTTTGAACAAAAAGTAAATCCTGATGTTCATTTAAATAGGATACCTTTCTTCTTCCCCAAAATGTCACAACTGAAGAGACAACAAAAATATAAGATCACGTTTGTGTAGTCTTTGTCTTGCAATGGAAAACAAAAGAGAAATTCAATCTCTTATACTCACACTACAAAAAAATAAAATAGGAAAGTACCTAGCATTTTTTTTTCGTCATAATAGCTCTACTTCCTGAAAAAAAGTCTTTAAAACAACTGTTCTGATCACACTAGAAATAAATCAATTGCTGACCTGTTAGTTAAAAGCACCAACTACCCCTGAGGAGGAGAAGTAAAAGCTCTGCTATGGAAAGCCAACAGAAAGTTCTGGATCAGTTCCAAGTTATGCAGTAAGATATGGTATGTCTTTCAACTTTTTGATTCTTTATTTAGCCAGATTAAGGGAATATACTGTTTCAGATAAAGGTTATAATAAGGAATACATTAGACTGCATAATCTAAATAAAATTACATATTAATATATGCACACTTTTCACATAGGTACAGAGACTTAAATGAGAAGAAAATTCTTCAGTTTAAATACATCCATCTCTTGTGGGGAAAAAGAAAAAACCTACAGAGATCCCACCAAGTAATACATCTTTATTTCACCAAAACCATTACAGTCAGCAGTAGTAAGTATTTAATGAAAAGGTAGATACGTTTATCACAGGCAGATATAACTGCAGAACTCATATTATATTTTAGTATTTACACTTCTTACTATCTCAGGAGTTTTTCTAGTTCTGCTAATAAAACTGAGGCTTAGCAATTAGTAAGCCATATCAGAGCTGAAAGTAAAGAAAACGGTGTAACAACATAGCAAAGTCAAGAGGTTGAAATTTTAGGCCCAGTCAGCTAGCAAATATGATTATATGACAGGCAAGTTATTTGTGTTTCAAATACACTGATTTTAATATTTAATAGCTTATTTCCAACTCTTAAATTTTAGAACAAATAACTTCCTGACAAAGTACATAAGGGATTTGCTCAGTTAATGAATCACTTCTCTGGGAGGAAAAGACCAACCAACCAACCAACAAACCAGCCATGGTCTGATTGATTGATTGATTGATTGATTGATTTATTGTAAAGGATTGCCAGTTTAACTTCTTTAGTCATGTTTCATCTCTGGATGTAGGAAACATGTAAGCAATTCTTGTTAATAGAGCAGCTTAGTGCATTCTGAACTGCTAAATATGCAGAAACACCCACATACGGAATAACAGATTGCTGTTAAGGTTTAGTAAGAGTTGTGTATTCTGAAAATAAAATGTCCAAGTCTTGTTGTTAAAACCACATTGCAACTTCTGATTCTACACTCTGATAATGTATCAGAAACCCAGTATATAAAACACCATTTTTAAATATCTATGTATATATGTAAAAATATAGCATTATTTATCTCTGTGCCTGACAGAACCTGTTGGCCTACAGGATACATCTACTCCTTCACCAAGAATGTAAAGAAATACTATGTGTGCTAGACTCTGGAGTGATGTGCTCATGCATGAAATTCTCCTTTGGCTATGTCACTGGTGCCCACAAGGATGACAGGAGGTGATGGTCTGAGGGCTTGACAGAAGCACCCCAGATCAAAGGCCCTGGCAAGCAGCAAACCTTCTGAGACAGAGAGGTCACCAAAAGTAGAGTCTTCAGCCACCATGACTTGCCCTGTCCTCATGAGGGGCTCAGATGGCTTTTCCAAACAAGCTTGTTTCTGTCTATCTGTTTTCGGAGTATTGCACCTGAGTGCCTTCAGTTCATACCCACATGATCAAAAGGAGTCATTCTCCTGTTGCCAGGAGTCACAAGCTCCCAACATTTTCACCTTGGGATTCTCAACCTTTCCACTTTGTGAGTCCAAAGCTGTTACAGAGTCCAGCATAGCCTTTTAACTGTCCCACCTCTTAAGCAGCTGTTGGCAATAAATTCTTAAAATAAGACATCATTGTGGCGTTAAAGGGGTTTGTTGATGATTAAATAATTATAAAATTATAATTAATTATTGAATGATAATTGAATAGTAATGTAATTAAACAACTACAGCCCACTGCTGTGCAGGAGAGCTCAATGGCCTCAGGGTGGGCCTACAGATGTCTTTAGTGTAATGTGGTTGATTTGTAGTTAACCTGCCTTGGCGCAGGTTTTGTCTAGTCCTGCTCAGGATGATTCTGTTAGGTCCTGGTAACAGGTCTAGGCTCCTTGGTTCCTGAGAAGGCAATAGCCTGGCACGTGTGTCTGGGTATGCACAGCAGGACTGACTGGTGGTGATGCCTGAACCAAAGTGCTGCTCACTCAGCACCCGTCACTGCTGCAGAGAGCTCCAGCACTTACCTCTGCACAGGCACCTCCTTGGAGGGATCCTGTTGCCCTCCTGCTCATCCTCCCTGGTACTATGTGGTGTGCTACCTTCTCCCATAGCTTCTGCACCAGGCAGCCCTGTACCTGAGCCCTGCACCTCAGCCTGACCTCAACCTCACCAGTATCACCCTGGGAAGAGGCGCCTGGCACTCCATATAACCCTCCATCTGCAGGGCCCCCTGTGTTCTCTTGAAGCAGCATCTGGGCTGGTGCTAAGGGGCATGCTATGGTGCTGGCTCCAGCACAGTCTTCAGCAGTTCTTCTGTGCACCCCTGGTGTCCCCTATAATGGGACTGCTGTGCTAAAGGCCAGCTGTCCCTCACCAGTGGATCACTGTTCTTCTTTGGTACAGCTTTACAGAAGTAAACACCCTCTGACGAGGAAAGCACTGACTTGGAGTTGCTGTGTTCCACAGTAAGGAAAACAGAAGGAGGAGCAGAAGTGCATCTCTAGCTGTGAAAAATAAAAACTGGTCTGTTATATGCCAAGTCCCCATCTGCTACCCCTGGTAACCAAGGGTAGCAAATGTCTTCTTCTGTTCTGTAACAGTTTGTAACTAAAATGGGTTCTGTTGAGTGCAGTCCATGGTTGATTAATAGAAAGGTAATTCCTGTGAATGCTGCTACAAGCACTGGTTTTGTGGTGTATATTTCATTGAATAATGTGGAATAGGAGATGACTCTGGAGCTCAGAGCAGGGGCAACCTTAAAGTTAGATCCAAGTTTGGTATTAAAGCAGTTCCCCGCATTCTCCCAGCAGGACTGTTGACTTGCTTTATCACCTTGTTACGCAGACGAAACTTTACAATGTGTAACTCAATTCAAGATTTTGGAACGAATGTGAGTTTTCCAATCCATACTGCAATTAAAATAATTAAAAACCTGCTTATGTGCTTTGTGACGTAACTGGACAGGACTAGCAGGCAATCATGGATAGAATTTTTGAGGGTGTGCAGGGCAGCCAATAGCTTGGGCAGCAGTGTGACATTTCCAAGGATCAGGCAGGGAAAAAGATGTGGCAGTGACCCCTATTCATGCAGAAGCTGGTGTCCTTAAATTTTCTATGGGCCAAAGGAAATGAGGATCCAGCTTAAAAATGGGCCTACCACTAAGTTAACAGTGATCCTGCACCTGTGCATTACAATATGGGAACAGGCACCAGCACCTCCAGCACCAAAGCTGTGATGGGCCTGGAGAGAAGCTGAAAGCTCATCCCAAACCCAAGGACCTACCTGCAGGCTGGTTACAGGACAGAATAGCCATGAATCATGCAGATTCCCACCCACCAGACACCGGTGACATCGTGGAAATCTAGGCACTGGAGTGTTGAGGTGCATTAGGAATAAAAAAGGTGAATGAGATTTCAGTGATGGACATAAAGCACTGAGGGCCTGGTAACATTCAAGTTAATATTTCATAGTAGAGACCATTGGGTAGCTTTCTCTTGGCAGAATCACAGCTTTTCATTAAGGTCTCTGGTAAATGAGGCAGTCTGTTCACTGAAAAGAGATTAGCAATAGAGGTACTATTTACACATAGAGCAGTAGTAGACGATTTCCCACTCTCATGGAATCTAGATTTTGTGCTCAGAAATGGGTAAAAAGCCTACCAACCTGTCTTCTTTGCTATGTTATCCCCATGTTCCATGTTTGTGTGCAAAGAATGGAACTACTTGCAAATGGGCAAGAAATACAACTTTCATGAGATGTAATTTAGCTCTGTGCTCTCACTTTCCACTAGCTGTCAGGGTGTATCCTTCATGATGCATTTGCTCTCTGCCCTCAGAGGCAGGAAAATATGTCAGAGAAGCATCCATCCTGACTGTACCATATCATAGGTGATCTGATCTGCTCTGTTCAGGAAGCCTTGGAAGCAACTAGGTGGAATATTCTTAAATTGTGATTGCTGGTTTTATTTAGCATGCTAATTTGCTGTGGGAAAATTGAGGAATCCAAAAGCAAAGTACTAGTAGAAACATGTTGGCAAAAATAGGCAGTATCCACTTTTTGACTGAAAAGTAGTTACGAACTGTCACTCATGTTCAGGCATAATGATAAGTAAAATGTTTCAGACAAACAGTCTACCATTAGAGTGCAGCAAAGGAATTCCTACTGCTCTTCTGTGCATCTTTAATGCTCTTTGAGTAAAATGTGTATGTATAGGTAGCATATATTGTGGACCTCTTTCCAAAAAGTATGTTTTCCATTGCTTTCTATAACATGCCCATTGTTTTTAATGGAGTTCTAGATGTCAGAGCAACTACAGGTAATTACTAGTCAGTACAGGGAATGGAAGGGTAGTGCTGTAGTGAATGTCCAATGCTGTTATATTTACCAGTCACCGAATGCATGCAGCAAGCTTGTAGTAGGAAACAGGTGCCTCTTAGGTAAGGGTTAGTGACTGTGTGTGCAAGTTCTTTAGGCAGGTACAGTGGCATAGTGAAAACTGCTATCTTAGACTAGCCGCATGATAGGTGGTAAATTGCCTTGGCTCCAGTTTGTTTCTTCTGCCACCTTTCTGGATTAGTTTACTCCCCACTTCATCCTCTTTTATCAGAGGAGTCACATGTTCTGTCAGAGTCCTGAACTCAGTAAGGGAGTGTTACTGCAACTGCAGCACAAACTGTGAACAGCACAAGGCCAGGCTTACTGTATGCAAGGGTGTTGTACATCCCTGTACACCAAAAGTTTAAAGAACATTTTGAATATGGGTTGTTTTTAGGTGAGCATTCACAGGAATCTAGGCTGGGTTAAAGTCCTCTACACTATTCCAGATATGCAGAGAAGTACACTGGTGATCAGCAAAGACTTCTGCATTTGCTGTGAGTTATATCACTACTCTCAAAAGGGACAAGAACAATCCTTCCACTGCTATGGTGCAAACAGTTTTTCTTTCTCATGCTCTGTACAGCAACTATAAGCTGATCATAGATTATCTACTTTGGAAGAAAGTCTCCAAAAGCATTACATAGTCTAGTGCTGAAGGCGCAGTGCTGACATTGAAGAGTTTTACTTGTCTCAGCTAATTTATTCTTCAGTTTTGGTACATAGTTCCATCCTCAAGTCCGTTCTCTTCCGTTCCTGTGCCAGAGTCTAACAAATGCTTTTATTATGCAAGAAAACAGTATTATTCCATGACAGGACGCTTGTGTGAGTTTCTACTCGATACTAAGAACAGGATCAGAACTCCCAAATCAGCGCCCTCTCACGGACAGGAGTGACAACGAGCCTCTGCTAAACCCCGTTTAATCAGTAGATGGCAGAACTTAAATCTTTGTTTTGCTACTGATACTGAAGTTCAATAAACGTTACGCAATTTTCTGAAGACCCATTAAAAAAAAGACAATTAAGGAAGCCAGTGCTAAGACCAGAAGCAAATTATAACATATTTATTAAAATATGCCAACCACAGAATTTCCTTTAGAGGATGCACAATCATCTAATTAAAGAGGGAGATGCAATAGGCCCTTACTTAGTTCAATAACCAGAATCCACTATTGTAGCAGTGTGGTGTGATGGCTGGATGCTGCTACCTTCCTGGAAGTGTCTCCACAGGGAGGGCGCTCCGGCAGGCACACAGCACACACCACACATGCACTGCAGTTGGCAATAGAAGCAATGGAGGCAGGAAGGGTCTTCGTATGGGTTTCCAGTGGTGTTTATTAGTGGCGAATATCAATGCCTACACAGTGGCGGACATCAACACCTATCCACACACCAAAAGAGTCCAGGGATGAAGACGGGGAGAGGTAGAGCGTCCAGGTTTAAATATGGGTATGGAGGGGGTGGAGCCAAGTGGCAGGGACCAATAAACAGGGAGGGCAGGTGGGAAGGTAGCTTCAAGGGGCTAATAAGGGAACGGCTGGGGTTGACAAACAGGGGTACAAACCAACAGGGATACATAGAACAGAGAATTTGCCAGAAACTGGCCATATATAATAAACTGGGGATGTGACAGCCAACAGGCCAACAACCAATGGGGGTACGAGGTGTAAGGAACTTGCAAGAGACTAAACATACGGATAACAGGGGGTGTGGAACCAGGGTATATTGACACATGGTCCTTGGACTTCCATGGGAGAAGCCAAAGCCTAGGGGGCATCCTTCCAGGGCATCCCAACATGCCCAAAGGCCTCCACACACTATGGTATTTCTGAGAGGTCTTCTGGGAGCTGTCAAACTCTCTGTTTTCAGACTTGTGCTCCTGTTGCACACTGACAATTTGAACAGCTTGTAACAGTCATGACTAACAATGAAATCTCTGCATGAATTCCTTCGTGAGACACGAAACGTATTTTCCTATACTCAGGACAAGCTGTAAGCCATAACTTGCAAGCTACTATCTCACCAGTTCTTCAGTTCATTCACAGGTGACTTCCTGGAGTGAAACACCTTTACTGAGTGTTGAACTCATTTGAATATATAAATTCATATGCTCTGTAGAACATAGTATGTTAAATGATGTACCCTTAGGTGCTGCTTATGGGGACACAGCACTCCAGGGCAAACCTCACCAGGCCTTTTCATTACACTGCAGAGAGCCAGGAAAAGCAGGACACATGCAGACACTTCATTTTGCTGACGGCTCCAAATCTGGGTCCTCTAGGCTGCCAGCTCAAGTTTATTGCCTCCCTCTCAGCCCTATCCTAGCCCAGTTAGAGACTGATTGCAGCAATCCTGTGTTTGCTGCAACCTCAGTGATCAGGTGAACCTGCATGGAAGATTGCTACAACACCGAAGTCTACTGCTGTATGTTAAGGCTTTATTGGCTGTACTAAGCTGAAAGCTGTCTGTTGGGAATTCAAAGTATTTGTAACTTCTTGATAGGATCAGAAAGAGTGAAATATGTTTAGAGACATAATAGTGAAGTCAGATAGGAATTGAACAGATATGATGTGCTCCCTGAACTGCCAGGACATTGGTGAATACCCTCAAAGAACACTCCAGAAGGAATCTGATACTAGACCAAGCTTCTTGTAAATGGATTTCAGTAAGACAGAAAGGACAAAGGACTGACACATAGTTCCTCATCTGCTGTGAAATAATTTCATGAAAAACCCTAAAAGCTCTCTAGGATGCCCATGACTGCAACATGAAAGGCATTGTTACTCCTATTTGCATCCATCTTCACTGGAAGAACAGAAAATAATGTTCTTTAATTGTGACTTAGCACAATGTGTGATTGTCCAAAAAAACTGTTGGACATCCTTGCAATCTGATCTTAAACCCAAGGACCCATTTCAATAAACATCTTCCTTACAAACAGTGGATCTAATATAGTTCTCACCTCCTGGCAGACTTGGGAGAAAAGCAAACCCAAACATTTTAGTCATGTGCTAAATAAGACACATTATTGTAAACCCAGCCCCACTGAGAAGAATGATAGCCTCAAATACTCAAATGCTGGAAACACCAGCAATAACGTTCAGACAGCATTGCCAAAAACCCTTGAATGAACAGCCTGTATCCAATGATAGCCTCTGTGTCCTTACACGGAACCAGTAGAGGCTGAAGCAGCTCTTCCTCTCTTTCTGGGATATAAAATCTTCCCTTCTACCTATCAACCTCAGGGGCCTTCCCTCCCTACAGAACAGAAAGTACAAAGCTTGCAGATACTTACTGGGGAAAGTCAGAGCTGATGTATGGATTTCCCATTTCTGCTGCTGACCTGCTATTTTCACTAGTCTTTCCTTTTTGTCCAAGAGTTTTTAGGTCAATCAGATTTTGCAGCAATTGCTTTGGTATTTAGGTATGACGGATTTTATTCATGATTCAAAACTTAGTGAAACACATGGGCCTTGGAAGTCTATTCTGTTAGAAATAACAACAACAAAAATAAAATTTTAAAATTTTCTTGTTAAAGGAAGTGACCCAGAAAATCATTAGGGGACTTAATCCCACAAAGAAGAACATATTTGAAATGCTTTTATTATTATTAATTAAGCATATACAGAAAGAAAAACTTTTATCAAATAATGAAACATCTAAAGCTGTAAGATATTTTAGAAATTCTCTGGCTTTTCATACCATCAGAGTCATCTACTGTTTTGTGCTGTCATATAGAAACATGGGTTTCCACCTTCAAGAGCCAAAAGCCAAACTATAAACATAACTGTGTTCTGCCAGACTCAGTCTTAGGAACCTCTCTGGCCAAAGGTTTGAAAACAATATTATGAATTAATGTCCTGTTCCATGTTAACCATTTGTTAAAGCAAATCATATGTTCTAAAAATGAATACAATTCTAAAAGAAGAACTCAGTGAAATCATGCAAGTGAATTACTCCATGTGGTATTTATGCTGAACAGAAAACAGGCCAACCTGGAAGAGATTTTGAGCAGTAACTCAAAAGTACTGTATGTCGTAGATTAAAGGCTATTTAGAGGTGTCAGGTCACAGAATTACTGCAGGTTTAACTACAGAGAGTACCTAGAAGTCCTAACTGTTCCAGTGAAATCAGTAGCAGGTGTGCCAAAGCCAGGATTTCCATATTTAGTTCAAAAAAAAAAAAAAATCCTATTCCATGTAGCGTGTTTGGTAGATCTTGGGGTTCTTCCCTCCAATTTCTCCTGGTCTGACAGTTCCAGCTGGACAGTGTATGTGGGCAGGAGGATCTGTCAGGTCAGTGTGCAGGAATCCAACCCACAAACCACCAGGTGAGATATCATGGGCATTTTCTATGTTTCATCCTTCTTTACAAGTAGAGCTAAGAAGCACTTCCATTTTCACTCACCTGAGACTTGCTCCTCTGCAGCAAAGCCAGCAAGAAATTCTGTTTGCTTTTAGCCTGAGCTTTCTTCATGTAAAAACAAAACATTACTGATCTTGTTTTACTCCAACTTTCAGGGGTTAGCATGTCTCCTAGCCAGTGCTCTCCAAGACCTTATCAAGAGTTGCAGAATATTTACATTCCTTACATGCAATTCCACTTTACTATGTATACAATTATTTTCCTGGAATTAGATACTTTTTAGTTTACTTAATTGTTAAGTAAAGTTTCCTGTCTGACCATCTAGGAACCACTCTGGCAAACACACTCAGACCACGTGAGCTGGAATAGAGGTCACTTCACGATGGATGGCCCCAGTGAGCTGAGGGCCCTGTTTGACTCCCTATATACCCCACTCTCACCCAGTCAGACCGGGTTTCCTTACCGGCTTGACCTCAGGTTTCCCATGACAGAGTCTCAGACTCCTGGATTCTTACAATGGTTTCATCATGCTGCAGTGACAAAGTAACAGCTCAAGCTAGTGTCTCTGAGAAGGGACCCTGAGCAAAGGAGCAAAGCAAACCCTGGGTTTTTATACCCTTGCAGTCTAAGTGTGTGAAAGTCTGGAGACTTCCAGCTGAACCATTGCCTCCTGCTGTGTCTCTCGGTGTCTGCTCACCTGGCTGGGCCACAGGGTCTCGCACCCTTGGTTGGGTCAACGCCAGTTCCTGGCCTCTTCTGGCTCCTGCTATCCAGAGCTCAACCTGCAGCTTCCACTGCAGCTGCACCCTGACGACCTGCACTGAATGTATTTCTCAACATTATTCATTAAACCGTATACTGTTCTACTGGGAACATGCTGGACACTGATAAACTCTCCACAGCACTTAGCTATGGGGATGATGTAAACTATGTCCTCTAGGATGTCCTCTACTCTGATATTGTTCTTTAATTTTG
Source organism: Picathartes gymnocephalus (assembly GCA_013390045.1). Lineage (NCBI taxonomy): Eukaryota > Metazoa > Chordata > Aves > Passeriformes > Picathartidae > Picathartes > Picathartes gymnocephalus. The sequence continues at coordinate 11,950 of WEKY01058502.1, read as the reverse complement.
ACGTCATGATATTGATCTTGACCAGCTTTTAAGTAACAGCCTGTTTATGCCAACAGCCAGGCCAACGAGCTCTCCCCCTGCCAAGAGAAATAACAGGAGGTCCCACTCCTATTGCACTCCCACGAGGATGGGGATGCAGTCCTCTGAGTCAGGTGGTGTCCCAAGCGACACCTGTCCGCTTCCGGGCCCACGCTGCACTGACAGCACCTCTGGACTCCTCCGAAGCCTGAGCAAGCGCTCGGGCTGGGAGCACGTGGCGCACTTACGGCCAGCACAAGGCACATCCCATCCTACACCCCGCTGCCAATGTCACAGTGCCCGTCTCTCGATGACTCTGCCCACAGCAGGTCTGGCCTTGACCTCTGTACCACCCTCCTACCCACCGCTCCACACTCACAGCGCTCCCTCCCCTCCTCCCACATCCAGGGAAAGGGGCTGGCCGAAGAAAGCAGCAGCTCTCTGCGGGGCCAGGGCTGCGTGCAGGAAGGGGAAGCCCGCCCGCCGCCCGGCTGGCCATCCGCTCGCTCGTCCTCCCTCCGTCCCTCCCCTCCCGCCTCCCGCTCGGGCGGCTGGCGGCCATC
>WEKY01058493.1:25365-59733 GCA_013390045.1 Picathartes gymnocephalus | reverse complement strand
CCTCTCCCTGAGCAGTGGGAGGAACAATGTTTGAGGAACGGACCGTAACCCCCATTCCCTGTCTCCCTGCACTGCTAGGCGAGAAGGTAGAGCTGGGAAGGAGGAAGGGGGGGGAGTAAGGTGTTTTAAAGGTTCTATTTTAATTCTCATTATCCTGCTCTGATTTTGTTAGTAATAAATTTAATTAATATCTCTAATTGTAGCCTTTTTTGCCCATGATGGTATTTGGTGAGTGATCTCTCCTGTTCCTTATCTCAACTCATGAACCCTTTGTTATATTTTCTCTCCCCTGTCCAACTGAGGAAGTGAGTGATAGGCTTTGATGGGTGCCTGGCATCCAGCCAGCATCAACCCACTACAAGCGAGATATTATTTATGGCTGCCAATCATATCAAATGAGTTAATCAATTAAAAGAAGGAAAGAAATTAAGAGGTAGAGGAAAGCTACACGCTAACCGAAGGTTTAATGAACAGAAAACAGCAAATAAGACTTGTTTTCAAGTTCCCCCGAACAAATTATTTTGATCCAGCTTGCTAAAGGAAGAATGCCTGGTTTTCCCAAAGCCAAGGATGAGAATGAATTTTCTGCCTTCCTGAGAAGGTACTGGTTTTGTGGTCATTGATATCAAATCTGTAACCTATTAGATCATCTGCTTAATCCTAGTTTTACTTGGTTCAGGTGTAGAAATATCATTCAGTTTTGTCAAATTTGCCACAGCAGAGGCTTTATATATTTGACATTGCTGCAACATAATGAATATCCAACTTGACTTACTGTTAGGAGCACACAGGCACGTGATACCTGGTCCAGAATAAAGTCTCTTAGGAGAAATACAGTCATTCACACTTTCTAAGGATTCAGTCTGAGGGAAGAAACTTAAATGTTTCAACCTTCTGTGTCACAGGGTAGCAACATTTCTGATTCAGTTGATAGAATCCCAAACCTGGACTCACATTTGCACTGAACTCCAACATTAGAACAGCTGTTGAGTTGTCTGAATCAATAGATGCCTCTACAAGAGAGGAGGATAACTGGCGTAGGGAGAAATTCTTCACTGTGAGAGAGGTGAGGCTGCCCAGAGAAACTGAGAATGTCTCATCCCTGGATGTGTTCAAGGCAAGGTTGGATGGATCTCTGAACAACTTGGTCCAGTAGAAGGTGTCCCTGCCCACGGCAGGGGGTTGGAAATAGATGATCTTAAAAATTTCTTCCAACCCAGGCCATTCTATGATTCCGTGATTTTTTAAGGTGAAGAGTTCACCTCCTCTAAGTAGTAGTGCCTCATTCGTGCTATTGACACAAGAAAGCTAGCTCTCATTAGAGAGTAGATATTCTGTTTTTTCTTATTTTCAACATGAATGAAGCTTAACTTGATATTCAGAGGGAATCCAATTTTGGTTATTTATTAAGAATGTAGTGAAATAATTAAGTTTTTGAAGAGTAAGGTGTTGTCTTGACATCATTAAAATAACTGTGCTTGGATTTTCAGTATGTGGTTTATATTGTATTTGTCTTGGTCCAAGAGCTACTTTAATGCCAGTAATCAAGTAGTGCAGATGGGTGGGAGAAGCTTTCTGCAGATTTTCCTGTTTGTATTCTGGTATTCATTATAAAGATGATAGTGGAAAAGTATTTGAAAGCCAAGAAAATGCTCAGAAAGTTTATCTGGATCCATCAGACTGAGAAGATCAAATAGCAGCTGGTAAGAAAACAGAGGGTAAACAGGATTTGATAGAATTTCAGCTATCTGAGAGTGTTGGTGAACAGTTTTCTCAGTGACTTATGGTCAGATGTGTTTTGCAAATCTTTTGTCAAATATCATGGAGAAGAGAAACACATGCAACATGTAATTTCAATATGAATGAAGCAGTAGCAGGCAACATGGGTGTTCTGAACCAGATTTTTTTGTGGAATAATATTATTTTTTTCTTTTAAAATTCATAACTAAACAGTTTTTGCTTAGAATGCTGATATTAATTTCAGTAATTTAAAAAATTCTTTTTGCTTTAAATTTATGAATTATAAAATTTATAAAAAAATCACAAATGCTTCTTTATTCTAACATGACATTTGAAATAGATCTTAATAGTTCTGTGAAATAGATCTAAAATTTTGAAAGTCAGGAAAGAAGGGCAGACAGGAATGAACATTTCCCGCTCAACCTTATTTCATCCCCTTGTGCATAGATGTTATAATATAATCTTTAATTACACAGTCACACACATCTTTTCTCCCAGGAGACCTCTGTCTTATAGAGTGAGTAATAGATATCCAACATTTCTTTTTATCTTGTTCACTATGTGGTTTAGCCTCAGGCCTTATTTATGCTACATCATCCAAAATCTTGACTGACTGCAGAATTATTAATTTCTTTTCCTGGGAATTTCTTTGGTTCTCTTATCACATCAGCAAATTGCTTCATGGCTGCTCCTAAATCTATCTTTATTTTCCCTTTGAAAATGTATTATTAGTGTTCCATTTTTGCAGCTATGGAACTGAAGCACAAGGAGATTAAAGCCAAATTTACTATGTCCATTTTTGTGTGCAAAAAAAGAGACATGAAGAATGATTCTTTTAAGAATATCTGAGTTTTTGAAAGCAATATGTACATAATTGCAGTGCTCACTAACTTTATTTGCAACCTATCACAAACAGTGGATGTCTCATTGGGATTTTTCATTGGGTATCTCACTGCATCATGTAAAACCTAAGTGGATTCAACTTAATTAGCAGTCTTCCTTTTCCTGAAATCTCTAGTCTTTTAATTCATGCTTTCTGATGAAAGAAATTAGGTTTCCCCCATGTTCCTCCTCTGTAGGTGTCTTTCCCAGCATCCTGGCTTTTTGGCATCTTTCTGAACTGCAGATATTTGTGTTTTCTGGAACCTCTTCTGTGGCTCCCATATTTCCCTAACTCTGCAGCTCCTTCCTCACTTTTCTCTGTCTGCTGACTTGCAAACTGTCTCCGCCACTTGGCACTCTTCTGCACTCAAGATTGGAAGTGTCCTCTTCTCTTGCATTGTGTGGGAGTCAGCTGAAAGGTACTTGAGGATAGGAGAAACGGACATTTTGCTTTCAGCTCCAGGGTCCTGTGTCACAGAATTCAGCTATTAGCTGGAGCAATCATAAAGGAGTTCTATTACAGCCTTGCATCTCTTGGCAACAATGTGCTCAGGGTGGGTGGAATCATGGAAAGCTTGACTGATCAGGTGTAAACAGTGGTCTTTAAAAGGCTCATAATTCAACCACAGTAAAGGGAATTTTTCAGAGACAGAAAATAGTGCATGTCACATCACGGACACCGCCTAGACAACTTTCAGGTTTCTGCTCTTGATGAGAAAAGCATGGAGATTTTCAGTGGAAGATTTTTTTAAGTGACAAACTATCATTCTCAGAAAAGACTGTGTTGTTGCAGCTGAAAGCTTCCCCAAACAATTCATCCTAAGAAAGACAAATGGAGGTCTGACAAGAGATACAAAGTAGCTTCAAATCCAAACCTAAGAGTGAACAATACCTCAGATGACAGTTTTATGAGAATAGTAGACTATAATAATAATTTTTTTTCGCCACTACATATGCTCAGTCCTGATCATAGTAGCCAGTAGGTTTTAACCAGTTATGGAACTTCACAGTCAAAGAATTCAAGAAACATTTTTAGAATAAAATAAAAAATAGTTTCCAGGGCTATATTTCACTGATGCAATATCTTGGATCCATAATGCTGTTATGTCAAACAGGCAATAATTTCATTATTATTATCATTACAATGAACATTTTTTTTCTCACACCATTGTTTTAATCATTATAAATTTTTCTTTTCAGTCAGGCTTTCACATTCAAGATCCAATTTGGCATCAAAAAAACCTCTCCATCTCTTTGCTATTGACTCTGGTGTTCTTGTGTTTTTCTTTTCTTTCCCTTCTGAGCCTTTCTAGAACCTGGAGAGATATCTGGGTTTTGGCCACTTTTGACCCCTCAATGTACAGTAGTGTTAATATATGCTTTATCATGTGGTTATAAGAAATTGCTAAATAATAGTTTGTAAGTGAAACTTTCTGTTCATGTATTTATTCACATTGATTTACAGGTGACAATGCATTGTCTTTTGGAGTGATTGGTGAACATTTGCAAGGGATAAGTCTTCCTGGTTTTAATGTGCAGAAGGAGTTCATATTCAACATAAATAAAAAAACCCATTTTTGTTGAAAATGTTGAAAAGTTGAAAATAAACTTCCATAAAGCAATAAACTATCTGAAAATGTGGTAAAATATAAATATTTTTAAAGAATTTGAGATTAACATGGTGACAAATCCATTGTTTTGAAATAGCTGATAAGCTTTTTTTATATTACAGGTTAATAACAGACCAAATTGGATGCAAAAAATAAACAATGCTCATTAGTAGGCATGGTTTAAACCATTTTGATATCATCAGTTAACTTTTTATATAGGTGGGGAAGCATGCCAAGATGAGGGTGCAAGTAACACTTCCAAACAAGTAGAGGCACAAAGGAATTTGAGATGATATCCCTAATGAAACCCAGAGCTGCAGCACTGTGAGAAAATTAAAGCTTGGGCCAAGAATCAAAGAGAAACTCAAAATGCTTCAGAAGGCTTTTTATAGTCTAGGATCAAGGAGGCTTCAGCTTTTAGTGTGGAAAGGGCTAATAATGATCTGCTAATCTATGTGCAGCATTTATATTGTTTTCCTTGTAATTTCTAGCAGTCTATCAAAGCCTCCCAGTAAGGGTTTGCATGTTGGGAGTCAGATGTGGCTATAGGTCCAGTGCATATAACACCACATTGTCTCATGTGATGTTCAGGAGGATGTGGAATGCTTTTAGGACTGTCTAAAGGTTAAAGACTTTAAACGCTGCTACTCACTTCAGTCACATTCTGGGAACAGAGAGTGGACAGACAGCAGAACAGAAGCACCTGGAGCGTATTTGCCCTAAAATAAGACTCCAGCAAGCAGCTAAACAGAGACCAGATCTATAGAATTTGTATTTCACTTTGTCCTAAACTTTTAAATAAAATTCCAAAAGAGCCAAGATGACAGAATTCAGAGAACTTTGAAAGAATTTTTTTTCTTAAATTTGTGCTTATCAGAATAATACAAGTTTCTGGTTCTTACACCTTTTGAACTTTTTGATGCATCTCAGTCCAATAAAAACTCTTTATAACCTTAAATATGCAAATTCTTTCAACATAGGAAGAAACCGATATTTTTCTGTTTATTTCTGTGTTACAGGTCTCTGCCTCCAGTTTTAAGTTTTAATAGTAACCCTCAAAGCTTTTAATTTTCTGAAGAATCTCTGCTGGTAGATTATAAGGAAAATATAAAGGAATAATCTATGAAAAGTGGCAAACAGACAGCTATTTGGATTATGAATCAGTGAGATATATAGGACCCAATATAGTAAGTTTTCATTGTTAGTTTTTCAGCCCACACAGAATAATAATTCATATTTTTGTAATGTAAATTCTGAAGGTAGAGGCCTAATGTATTTAACTTTATGTTGTTTCTAACTACTGGTTTTCATAGTTGATCACTTCAAATTATTCTTAGCAGCCACTTTGTAATACATGCTGAAAATCCTTGCTATTTCTTTGTGGCACTTCAATGAGATTTACGTATCCACAGAAAACAATAACATTAAAAAACCCCAAAACCCCTCCAATATATTTGACAGCCTTTATTACTACATAAATGACTGCAAATTTAATATAGGTATGTGTTTATGAGTAAATGCCATTGAGTGTACTGAAAGACCCTAATATATTTCAAACAATTTTGAATCTACGTTAGAGGTGTAAAAGACCTATGAATTTTCATGAAAGCAGGTTACTAGGCAGAAGATGGAGAGGCTATAATAATTCAACTCTTACAGAAAAAGAAAATGTAGTCCATAATGATTCTAGACATCAAAAAAGTCACACTGGAAAGGGAAATGAGGGACAGAGTTGAGGAGGGAGGGAGAAAAGTAGGAAGAGAATGAAAAAGTAAGAGGCTCTGAACATCTTGTTTTCTTGAGAATTAAGTTATTAGACAACAAAAAATCCAGTAATTTTGACTGAGGACTGGATTCTCTACTGTTTAAAAAGGCACAAATATTCTTTTTTCAGACCATGAAGTGGGATATGCTCTCTCCATGTGGCTTGTCTGCTTTCTCACAATGGTTGAGCTCACATTTATTTTAATTCATTTAAAATGTCTATCAATCATGAAACACAAATTCACTGGAAACATTGAGACAGATATACGAATTTCTAATGCTTTTTACACTTGTCAAGCCATTCCATCTTAACCTGGCTTGTCAATTATTTACTTTCAGATTTTACACCCATATTTAGAGACAGGTTGTAGAACTCATCAAGTGAAATGTGGCCTGTGCTTAGGTCTATTGGAGATTACCGCTGACTTCAAAGCAGGAATTTGCCCATATTGTTCCCATTCACATTCTGGAATGTCATGTTTACTGGATGAAATACCATGTGTATTGGCTTTGATTTTCTATTCAAATCACAAATGGTAGGACATGTTCTGTTAGCAAAAGAATTGTTATCCAAGTTAGGCTGATTAATCTGCTATGGCTGTTGAATTGTTAGAAGAGAGCTTAAACACAAAACTTTTATATTAGAAAAAATTAAGTCACACAAACTATGGTATTTTTTTAATCAAAGCAATAATCTGTTTTATGAGGCAAGTTACTTTCTATTTTTTTTTTTACTGTAGACAGCACAGGTAAAAAGACACCCAAATAATTTCATGTTTTGTGTTATATCAGGTTGGCATTGTGAAAGTCCTCTTCTTCAATTGAGTAATTAAATGCTACTTAAGAAATTAATGAATACTGATGTGATTGCAGTGGAATACAGGGACTCCAGTGCTGTAATAACCTGGAACCAATTTCTTGTTGGCTTGATAGAGCAGTGTGGCAGTGGTAGACAACCACCTCCTACAAAACAGAACGTAAGCTTAGGTCTACACTCATGTCCCAGCTGAAAACAGGACCAGAAGCACAGATACCAAAGGAATAAAATTTCCTAGAAAACTCCCTGGAGATAGAAGGAAACCATGCTGTCATTGCTGAATTGAGAACAAATGAACATAAAATGATACTCCCTAAGGAGTATTTGAAATTTCCTGTGGTGTCCCATTTCCTACGTTCTGCCAAAATTTCGGGAAGAAAAGATAGGTTTAAAGGTTTGATTGTCCTAAAATGTGTTTTCTATTAAATCCTTTCCAAAATGGTTTATTACACATATTATTTAAGGCACTAAAAAAAAGTTGATGCTGCATAGTGGGAAATATGGGGATTTCCGTCACATAAAAAATGAGTCAAGGTAAGGGCAAGAAAGACATGAGTCATGGTCACCTTAGTGATGGTCGATTCCATTTGAAGCAATAAAAAAGCACCCTAAATACTTTGATACTAGAAAAGGAGAAAAAGTGAATCTCAGACTTGATTTATAACTAAAAATTATACCTGCTGTATTCATGTATAAAACACCTTCTGTATTAGGATAATTAATTATCATGAAGAAATCGAGATAAAAAAGTGTTATCATGTCAGGTTCTATTAATAATAGCGAAGACACGTGCTCAGTTTGCTACAGAAAAAACAAGCCATTCATTTAGCATTGTGCAAGTTCTTCATTTCTGTGGTACAGAAGAGACCAACTAATTTTCCTTTTGGTCTCTCACCACGTTTTTGGTGCGAAAAGCATTATCTTCAAAGTAAAGGAATTATTGTCAAAAGTACATGTTAGATAACAGTCTGGTTCACAGCAATCCTTAGTAGAAGAAGGAGTTTAATGGAATGAGCAGTCTTTGTAACATTTTAAGTGTTTGCTACGTAAGTAGGAAATGCCACTGTGCTTAAGAGTAAATAAAATGGTATTTTGAAGGATAAGTATGCAGGACCTTGAAACAAAGAAGCATGAGCAGCTTGGGCTTCGTACTGAAACTCATCAGGGCCCAAGGATACTCTAAGATGCAGCTGTTGTGGCACAGGCACAGAACTGCTGCAAGAAACTGGCAGGTTTAGAGCCCCCACCTCACCTTCCCTCCTGTGCAGCACCCTTATTTCTGCCTCCTGCCACCTCCTCTATGAATATTAAAGAGGGCAGGCAACAAGTAGCACACACAGCCAAGTGCCTGAGGTTTTGGTTTTATCAGTTATAATACCAGAATAATTCCATGGGGATCAGAGATAGTCTCTGGTATTACTCTCACTGCGAGTAGGTAGACATTCAGAGCTGTTAAATAATAGTGTGCACAAAGATTATATGCTGGTGATTAAATGTAAAAATGCCTTAACTTTGATATACAGGATATGCCCCACAGCATAAAAGAAATTTCATAAAAGACTATAAAACACAGTATTGCATGTATTTATTTAATGTTTAGGGAAAAAAAGAAAACAACAGGAAAAGTTGCACTCCACTCTGAGTTGGATAAGCACTAATTGTTTTCCCAATGTTTTTCTTATACCTGTGCAATAAATTCCAGTTTGTATTTGGCACCTTGTTCCCATCCCTCCACACAGCAACCTTATTGACAGAGTTCATCCAGAAGAAATAAATTCTAGTCTGAAATTAATAATTTTATTTGATTCCTATGTACCCTGTTTAATGTCTCCTTCTTTAAACACATTCAAGGTAAAGAAATTGAAACTGTATATCAACTCCTTCTATAGTGGCAGACTTTATTTAGGGCTACTAATAGGACTAGGTGGTTTTAGTCAGCAGAAATGAAACAAATTTGAAGTGAAGCTGTAGCTTAAAGAAGTATAAACTACCATTTAAACACAAAGATTTTGCGCTGAGTGCTGACATACTTTCATGTTCAACTGCTTCTTCTTTCCTGTTGCACAAAGCATAATGTCATGAAAGGAAAATGAAAGAGGAATAGTATTTTGCCAAGGTAAAATCATAACACTAGTAACTACAGATGAGCTTTAATTTATTTCTTAAAAATGTATCTTTTTAAAGGACACCTACTTCTTGTTTAATAATTCCAAGAGGAGGCATATATACCCCCAAAGTAGGCATTAGTATACTATATATATGTGAATATGATTTCTTCCTTGTTAAACACATTTTCCAAAAAGATTTTATTGTAATGTGTTCTACTGTATGCTCTGAAAAAATACTACTGTCTATTAAACTACAGGTTTAATAAATATATTGTCCCTTTGAGCAACACAAGTCAAATTTTTAGGGGTCAGATGCACTGTGCTCCAAATTTGTCTTTGAAAAAAGTTGTCTCTCCGTTCTTGCTCCACAATGATCTATTGAGTATCAATCAGGAATTGTGAAATGTATCAGTTTTAGGGCAAACTTTGTCATCATGCTGAAAAAGGAATTGTGTCAGATACATAAATGTACTTAGGAATATAACTGTCTTTGGAAACACTAGGAGTAAATGATATAATAACTTTTTGGTACCTTTACCTGTTAAGGTGTATTTATGTGCTACATTTACCTTAATAACATTTTTGATCTCGGTTGACTGACAATTTGTTTTGATTAAAAAACCACTGCAGCAAATGGGCATGTTCTTTACACAGTAAGGAATCCTCTGCCTTTTGTAAGAAGACGTTTCCATGGTCTTTAATACGTAGTGACAATCAATACCTCACATAACAGTACAGATGGCAGGATACAGGATTTCCTGAGCTGGTCGTCTTGCAGGGCTCTGTGGGCAAGTGTGGCAAACATTGCAGTTGTTTTCCCTTCTACTTCTGACAACTGAAAAAATCACTTTTCAAATTTGAGGTCTTGACTTGTTACATTATTTTTGCAGGTTTTTTTCTGAGGGAAAGATAATCAACTTTGTTTGTAGTGTCATAATGAAAAAATCAGAGAAATGAAGCATGTAAAAAGCCAGGAAAGCCTCAGAAATGTTTCCTACCTAAAACTTTTCCACTGAAACAGAAGAATCAGTAAGCCCCATAATTGAAATAACTTCTTGCCCTCTAGAGAGAGGGTGATTCCTACAGGTCAAAACAGGGGTTACTGCTAGGTCAGCTGAGATAGCCATTACTGCAGCTATCTGCACAATGTTTAGGCTTTAAGTAAACCAGAGATGTTATAATGTGGAACTGCTGGTTCTTGGTTGGCTTTCCTGAGGTCATTAAGAAAAAGGCAGCTTATTAGCCTGAAATCATTAAGGAAAAACATTAAACCCTGTCTCTAAACAGAAGTTATATCAGGTTAAGTAAAACTGGTTTTGGTATTCCAGTTGGAGTATGACAAATCTGTTCTGACACTATTACCATTCAAAGCCATCATTTAACTACTTTCTTGATCGAGTCACTGTTATTTTTTATTTCTATCATATTCCACTTGATATTTTCATTATCATAGTATATTCAAGCCAGGGCTGCTTTTCAGGTATGAAATTAATTCACTGGAAACACAAATATTTGTGTTATGAACATAAATGGCCACTAAAATCAAAGTCAGATTGGTTGACTAGGACTTCTATATATGTTGTACAAGCTAGTGTGAATGCTCCAAAAATCCGAACATAACACTTTACTTTTTTGGTATAAAAAATTAAAATATATGAATTCAATTATTATTTTTGACACACCCTCCTTCAGAAAAACTATTTAGATATTGTGCTATAAAGGGAATTGAAAATTGGAGAAAATAATGGATTTTTTTTGTTCAATTCTGAGAAACAGGCAATGAAAGGATTTATTATATGCTAACAGCTACAGTTACGAAGTGTCCTCTTCTAGAAAAAATCTGTAGCAAATTTTGAGAACTCAGTGCATTATTTTTTGTGTGAAAGGTATTCACACCTTAGCTTCAGATGGGATACACCACACCGCCTTCCGAATTTCATGAATGAAACCACAGTTATGCTCCTAGACACAAGCTTCAGAATACTCTAAACTGTGCCTGACCTGGACATCTGGAGACACATAGTTCCAGGAGAAATGAAAACATGCCCCAGCATGTAAGTAAATATTCAGCATGGAAGAATGTGGATCTGTGTGCTTGTTCTCAAGTTTAGCTTGCCTCAGTGCTCAATTCATTCCCAACCCAGACAGGTCTATGCTCCAGTTACCACGTGCCTTGGCTTTTCTGTTTTGATGAGTTACCAGAACTCTATTTTATATAGCAACTGTCAGCTTCAGCTCTCTTGAGCTAATTGCTTGGTTATTATATATCACAAAAACTGCTACCAAGAAAGTACAAAATAATAACCACCTATTTTATGATTAAGCTGCAGAACTGCCTATATCTTGTTAGGGAACTTGCTGTTCCTTGATGGGGAATGTCTTTCTGAATCTTAACTTGCCCTCTCTTTTCTTAATCAGATAAACTTGTCTAAACCCCAACCCTTTTCTTTCACAGATGTCTCTACTGCTCTTCTGCTCTCAAGAGTTCTAGAGAGCACAGGGCCATTTTTCAAGCAAAGAATAGAGGGTTTGGCTGACTTGTTTTCTTTGTCAACCATTCACAGAAGATCCAAAGGGAAAGGAGGTAAAATGTTTACAAAGTTAATGTAAAAATAACAGCAAAAAATCCTAATTTGAGACTGTATGAATAAAAAGATGAAAGGTCTCCTAGTTAATTTCCATTATTTCCGCCTTTATCCCAGAAGTCACAGGAAAAGATTCAGGAAAGACACAATTTTATGTTTGGGGAAAGCTACTGTAACTTGCTCATTAAAATTTATGTCTCTCTCTTTCCTCTCCTCTTCCCATTCTAGTCAATTAGAACCTTGATATTGAAGAAACCTTTCCTCACCCAGAAGAACTAACATTTCTGCTGAAGTACATAAAAACAAATCTCTTAATCACAAAGTCAATAAAAATGTGAATTCTCATGAAACTATTGGGATAACTCTTGAGTATTGACATTACTCTCAGTAATGCAACCCTCACAACTCAGAATATGATATAAATTCTGTTCTAGAAAACTGCCTCACTTCTGGCTGTACGAGTTAAATAATAGTATTACAGTTAGAAATTGTGCTTGCAATTCTCCCTCATTAATACCATCATGGCTTCACTGATACACGTACCACATTTCATTTCTATTTCATGAGGTCATCTTTCCAGATACTGCCTCTTGCAGTCAAATCAGTATTTGCTTTACATAGAAGATAGTATGACTGCAAATGAGACATAATGAGGAGTTCATATACTAGGCAGTACAAATTAAGAGCTTAGTTTGTAAAAAATGTCTCAAAAGATGTAATAATGCCTAGGACAAAGTAACTTTGTCAAGCATTTTCGATTTCACTCCACTTAAAAAAAAAAAAAAGAAAAAAACCCAAACCAGACATGAAAAGCATGAAATATTTTGTACATTATGTTTATCCAGAGTAATTTACAAGTTCTAACTGGACTTCTCAGAACAGGGTCTGGGCTTGTGGTACAGTATTGCAACCATAACACAATTACAATATTACAATGGAAAAATAATAAAATTGCTAACTATAATTTTCAAGCCTATCTATGTTTCTTGTGGATTAGATTATGATTTTCTTTGGTGTGATCAGTCAAAGGTGTAGAAGAGTGAATAGATATGTTCACACAGCACTCACTAATTCACAAGTGGAAATCTTAGGCAAGCTCTGGTTTGTCTCTGTTATACCTGAATGTAATTTAAAAAGAATTTTACCAAGGATATTTCATCTGCTCAGTTATGATCCACCTTCTTTCCATTTGTATAATGATCATATTTGGATTAGCAGTACCTTGTTATATTAATGAACAAATATAAAAATTGGACATGAATTTTCATGGGATTAAAGACTCATTTTACTCTATAAACAATGAATGTTGGTTTGATTTGATAAAAGATCCAACTCAACAGGCAAACTTAAAACTCTGAATGCTAGAATACGGGCAAGAAGTCACCTCACCTGTGAAACTATATTTTAGCATAAAACATCACAAAAGTATTCTCTCTCTTGAGATCTGGTTCAACGTATGCATGGGCTAAGACTAATGTATTCCTAAGTATCTTTCAATGAACATCCACCATATTAGGGAGTTTTAAAATATCTTATTAACTTCACTAATCAAAAATGAAACAACCCGAATACCAACCCCCTTGCTCTCAATGTTGCCATCAGTAATAAGTGAAACAAACCTTAAAGCTGTCATGAGTCATCAGAAAGGTACACATACTGCTTGAATTTTTGTTACTATACAATTTTTAAACAGTTGTATCTTCACCATGAGTATTCATGAAATTATTTAGGAAAAATAAGCTTACATCTGTCAGCTTATATTTTTCCTCTAGGGTTTCAATAGAAAAGAAAGAATGCTCCCTGCTCCCACAAAGTGGAAACTGCATATTAAATTTGTATGTTAGGACTGTTAGGTCTGAGGTAACAAAGTACCCTGTGTATATGTGTCAAATTACTGGAACAGAAGAGTATGAAGCAGTCTCATTTGGGTGTCCAAATGAAAATTAGAGGACATCTGAAACGTGTATTTTCCTTAATCTACATGATTCATTTCCTCTCCCTTTAAAACTAGGGTATTTCGTTGCTTAGACTCATAAGATATTGTATAATGAAAACTGGAAACATCAGGAAAAATGTTGAGGATCTCAGATAAGGTATACTCTACATTTGCAAACTGGCATTAAGTAAATCATTAGCAAAGGCACTATAGTATTACTTTCAAAAATTAAGTACCAGTGATATATTCACAAGAGAAGTATAAATTCCATGAATGTACTTTGATGGTGTTGCTTTGATAGATCATTTTTCTGAAGTTATAAAAAGATCCCTGACAGGCTTTAGTTAAATTCATCTCTAGTAAAATGCCTGAAATTTGTAGTTTTTTTAATACATATAGGGCCTGATTCTGTCTCGGTACAAACCCTATACAAATATTTTGAAGTCATTGAGACTGTTTGGATGCAAGGTAAAACTGTACGTAGTTTTTTGCATAGAGTTGTCAGTGTTGAGAACTAGATACTGCTCATGAACTGTGGAAATGCTACACCTGGAGGAAATACAGAAAATTGCAATGTTTTTTAATGAAGTAGCTGACACCTTGTGGAAAATCTCTCAGTTCGAGAACTTCTCTTGAGTTAATGATATCTTTGTAATGATTAAACTCTATTTATAAATATTTTTTTGACTGCAGCAACGAAATTCTTCTCCGAAAGAAAAAGAACTTCTGAGGATTCTGCTCAGCCTCTGGTGAAAGGAAACAGGGTGAAACTTGAAATAGACACAGCACAAATGATACTTGATTGAAGAGAAGAAATGAATAGGTCTGTTTTATTGTTCTGTTAAACACAGTGTTTAAACATTTAAATTTAAACATGTAAGTGTGTAAACATATAAGTTTAAACATTTTCCATTTTTAAAATGGAATGGTATATCCCTGATTTAATGCTACTTGCTGACCTTCAACAACTACTGAATAAAATGACGTATGTGACATTTCTTCAATGTAAATATTCCCAAACTATGTAACAGGCATGGAAAGATGTGATGAGATCATATCACAATTCAAAATTAGAAAAAAAGAATAATGATTAATGGAGAAATAAATCCATGTTAAATGAAAAGTTCTATTACGCTGTAAAAAATGGACTTCATTAGGCAGCTGAATGACACACAGGTGCAATACTGACTCCCCCATGGTTTGGCTGTAGGGGCAATCCCCACACTGAGGACCCAGAAGCAATGTATGTGTATATCCTTGGCCTGGGCTGCTTCATTTCTGAGGATTTCATCCTGTGATTTGCAGTTTTACCTCGAGAAAGTTTTCTCTGGCCCTTAGACTCCTTCTTAGAAGAAGCACATCAGCCTCTCTGCTTTGCCAGTGCCCTGTCTCCAGCACCCCAGAACCCTGCCCTGCCCCAAGCCATGGGTCCTGATGGGTCGGCCCCACCTGTGGAGCAACATCGCAGCACGGCCTGGCTGTTCCCCCTGAGATGCCCAATGCCCATGGCTGGGGCTCCCTCCTGCTGCCCTGCTCCTGTCGGGGTGTCTGGCCAGGCTCTGCCCCTCCAGCCAGGTACCGTGGTGCGCCCCAGCTCGCTGGCCTGGGGGCAGCAGTCACCGGCACTGTGCCCTGGAGCTCCCCCAGCTCCTCTGTAGCTGTGAGAAGGGCTGGGGCAGGGATGAGACTCGCTCGCCTTCCTTCTGGGTTACTGGCACCCGTGTCGGCCTCCAGCTCCCTGACTGGCCTCCTCTGCAGCTGGGCAAGTGCAGGGAGCTCCTGTCCTTCCTTTGCAGAGCAGCTTCTCATCTGCAGCGATTACAGAGGTGACGGGCATTGAAGGGTGTGAAAGTGGTATGTGAATACCAGAAGACTAATAGAGACCATGAATCATTTTATTAACGAAGAAAGTGAATGTAGACCTTTTGACTTGGTTCGTGACGTACAAATGACATTCCTTCTGAAACAGAATAACATTTCTTACCTGGTTTTTGTTGTATAAGCCCTAGCCATTTGTCGCAGCGCGGCTCGGGCTGGCTGCCGCCGTGACCTTGCTGTGAGCTCTCCGAGTACCGGAGGCGCTCCGGTCGGCGGGCGAGTGGGCACGGGCTGGGGACACAGGCAGCGGGGTGTTAGCTGAATGCCAAGGAGGAGGCGGGAGAGGTTCTTGTGTGGAAAGCCCAGGGGAGGTTTATTAACCTGCACTCTGAGGGGGTTCCATTGACAAGAGCCCCCATCTGAGGGCTGTACAGAGTTTTAACACAGGGGTCAAAGCGGAGGGGTTTAGGGGCTTGAGCAAAGGCTGCAAAGGGTAGGCAGGGAGAAGGGGCTAGCCCGGGAATATGAACAGGGATACAAGCCAGCAGGGGTACAGGGGGAAGGAATGGCCAACGGGCCAAAGCACCAGCGGGGTAACAGAACCCCAAACAGACCTGTATGGGGAAACGCAGAGGCGAGGCTGTCGCTCTCACCTGGGCATGGATAAATCAATGGGCAGTAATACTCTCTAGGTGGTGCCTCTCCAGGGCTCGGCCATCGGGGCAGGATCACCAGCCTCCTCAGTCATTTCCTGGTGAAATGAAAGAGCTGCCCAGGAAATGGAATAATACCAATTAACCTTCACTTTCTTTCTCTGCAAAAGCTCCCATGGATTTTAGGAAGAGAAATAGAGAAGCAGGGCTTTAAAAAATTATATGTACAAATGAGCAAGCCAAAGGAAATGAAGGGGAAGTGAAATATTACGCAGTGTTTTGAACAGAACTAAGCAGAGAACATTAGTAAAAAGGACCATAAGGTTTATGAACAGGGAAAATGCAGAATAAATTTGTTTGAAAGAGATTTAGATTTCATCTCTGATTGTAGACAATTAACTTTGGAGCTTCTGGAATGTTTGTGTTCATGAATGTTTCTCTGGGATAGGAAAACAAAATTGTAATGCAAAATCCATAGAAATACCATTAGCTGCTGAAAGAAAAGGCAGCTTTTCTTTTTATTGCAGCATAAATGTTGCAAATTTTTTAGTAATTTTTGACTATATGCCAATATTCTTTGCCATTGCATTAAAGCTTAGGCTCACAAGGATAGCAGCATTACCTTCCACTGCCTTTTATGCAGCATCTAAATTAGAAGTCAGAATAAGTTATTTGGACTCTACTCAGTGATGAACACTGCTTGTGTAGAAGTATATTTGTAACTACTCCCATGATGATGTCTTCATTGTAAATACTGTTTTATATTTGAATTTAGCAACAGACCCGTTGTTTTGAATGAAGGCAAATCTCTGAGGTGCTGGAAAAAGGTTTGTCTGTTACTGTAAATCTGAAGCATCCTGTAATTTGTTATCCAGAAATAACAGATGGATTTTAATACATATTCATGGACATGATGTGGAGATTTTCTTTGTACAAGTTATTCTATAAATATCCACACATTTATATTCTGGTTAGGCAGCTGTTAATGGTCAGTTTTAGAGAGAAAAGTGGATTAGATAGCTCTGATTTGATTTAGTGTGGCCATATATATTAAAGGCAGAAATGTGAAGAAGCATCATCAAGTGAATTGGAGATTACACTGCTATCTCTTTTCTGTCCTGTATGAATCTGTTACTATTTATTGTTGCTCAATGAATTGTGAAATCTTGGAGCAGGGTAATGGAAAAGCAAGAAAACACAAGAGCACCTTGACAATGCAAAATGAAAGCAGATAAGCAGAAATATACTGCTGAAACCTGGCTAAAAGTATTTATCCATGTAACAGTAGTGTATGTAAAAAGTACCTCCAGAAAACAGAGAGAAGGAGAAATCCTCCTACAGCTTGAGGGAAAAATTAGTTTCCAATGGCTATAATACAGTAGAAATACAGCAGATGGTAAACTGTAATCCTAGAATTAATACATAAACTCTTTAATGCTGTCTTGCATTTCCAAAATTATTGCACAAAAAAGAGTAAGAGATCCTAACCTGAAAACTCTCCAAATCAAAGTAGCTGCATTCTCTGGTAGACTTTCTGGAGCTCAGAAAAATAAATAAAGCTAGGATTCTTTGTGTTATTAATACTATAATAAAAGTGGTGCTACTTTCTTGAGTGTTTTGTGAGTGATGGCAATTTTTATATTTTTGCAAGAAGGATTAACATTTTCTTTATGGCACCTGTTACATTACATAGGAGAGGTAAGCTATATGTTTTTCTACCTTTTACCTTTAACTCTGCAAGTATTTCTGTGAAAAAACCCCACAGAATACGCATGTGTACGCTTATTGGTGAAGTTGCTGTGAAGCCAAACAGAGCCCAAATATGCTCGAGGATTTAAGAGAACTTCCACCTGACAGGGCCTCACAGAGATCAAAGAAGGATGGTTAACCACTTAGAAAATACAGGAGCTTAAGCTAAAGCCCTGGCAGTGCAAAACTGTTGAGATGCACAAAATTTACCTGCCAACATTTGAAATGGACATGAATTGCAAGTTGATAGGGTTACAAAAATACTTACTAACCTCAAAACTCTTTCACTGACAACTGTAAATCTTCTGTAGATTTACATATATTTCTCTTCAAAGGAAAGGGATGTAAAACGTTAGAGCTTAGCCAAATGATTAGCATTTCAGAAGTATTTCCTTTCTTTTAAGCCGCTTCTCATAGAAAAGTGATTGGTCATACAAGTTGAAGAAGCAAATGAGGTGAATGTTTAGTCCAGAAGACTGTATGTGAATTAAAAGCCCAGTTTGATAGTAAAATGAATGAAAGAAACAAAGCGGTCAGCATATGTTGTTTCTTCTCTGTATTGAGCACGTCAATATAGCTTTTCCTACAAAGACTTTCTCCTATAGGTCAAGGTACACAGATTGATGCACAGAGTTCTGGATATTTTTGAGCTTTTTAGCCTAGAAGAACAAAGTGTGTCACCTGAAAATTGCAAAATGCAGAATGATGTTCTTGTGCCTGTGCAGGCTTTTGACCATGGGTCTAATCAGAAATATTATCAAATTACGTATTTAAGATAAAGCTAGAAAATGTGGCCAGGATACAATTAACCAGAAGCCAACATTTCTCTCCTCTTTACTTATTTCTTGGGCTGAAATGTGATATCTTTTTTCTGTAAAATGAAGTAATGCTATTCCCTTATTTTATTATAACTGAAGGCTTCTCAGAATGTAAAAATCGCCCAATTGAAGTGGCATTTCTGCATTCCAGTGTCCCTGTTTTCTCTGGCTTTAATTGTGTAGACAAAATCACAGATAGTGGAGGCTAAAATTGTCACTCTCTTTCCAGGGGAGTTATTGATAGGATTATATTCCTATGAGGGCAGATGATCTAGAAACTGGGGTTTATGGTTTTTAATAAATAAAAGTAAGTATTTGAAAATATTTTTTCTCAGTAAAAAGAAGCAACAGCTGAAAAAAACCTATACTTTGATTTTAAAAATATGCATACTTTCTAGTGGAAATTAATATTCTGAAGTACTTAGTCTTGACCTTTAAGTATTCGAGTATCATCTTGTCGAATGTTCAATGCCATGTTAGGCTATAAGGATGAATCATGATAGATCTACTAGGAGATGTTCTTGTTAAGCACAGAAGTTGTGAGTTGAAAATTATGGTGAATAGAGGTAACAGTAATGCTATAAAAATTTTGTCTCTCTAAATTCTGTATTGAAATGGCTGATAATATAAACACACTTTCAGAGTACTGAAAATCTCCACCACATCATATTGAGTTTCAGAGTGAAGGGTGAAACAATAACCAGAGGCCATAACGGAAGTGTGTTCAGGTGATGTGTGTAATGGAGCAAATTTTATGGCTGACTTGCTTCCTGATTCATCACATATTGTCTGTTGTAGAGACTCCATTTAGTCTGTTTGCATTTCTTGCTAGTTGCTTTTCTAAAGAAATACAAACCTGTGTCATACACATGCAAAGATTGTCATAGAAGTAACTTTTTCAGCGTATTTGACTAGTGCAGAGAAAAAGCTAAAAAGCTGAATGTTTGCAGAGACATCACTGTCCTTTAATTGCTCATAAGTGCTAAAATTGGGATGACTTTCAGCAGCTAGTGGAAAAAAAATTATGTGGGAAATCAGTAAGCTTAAAAAGTAAGTTGCTAAAATCAGAAAATTAGTGTAGTACATACCCCAGTTCTGGGCCTTCTGCTAAAGAGTGGTCTTGAGGAAGTGTCCTTGGAAGACAGTCTTTCATCAATATTTTAGTAAATAAGGGCAGATGCTTGCAAAAAATCTAATTCAGCTATAGGTTTGGTGTAAGTTATATATTTCTCATCTCATCCATTCATGCTGTACTTGGTTTTACATTGGAAGTGGATATTTGTTTCTATTTGGACAATGTTAGTCACTTTTGATAATTCAAGCCTTTGTGTAACAAGTGCCAAATTATTTTGGTGCTGTTCACGCAAACAGTATTTTCTCTGAATACAAACTAAATTTAAAGCAATGTCCCAATCCTCCCTCCAAAATATTAAAGAAATAACTAATAAGTAATATGCAGTGCAGAAAAAGAACTTCAACATATCAAGAGAGAAAAAGTAAGCTGATAATTTGTTTGGAAATATGTTTACAAGTGCCAAGTGTTGTATCTCTTTTGGCAAATTCACATGTTGAAAAAAAGAGAGGCAAAATATTAATGAAAAGTAAAGAGATATCCATCGACAGTCTCTGTAATAGTAAACTGTGGTAATTTCCTGGACCTTATAGCAGCTACTTCTCTGTATATATTTAGCACTTATTAAATTTCTTGGAATGATTAATAGTTAGATGAATGGAGCTTTCTTTCAAACATCAGCAGTGCCATACTTATTCAAAGATGTTACAAGGACCCTGGGAAATCACAAGAGTAACAGTTGTAGCCATCTCCTGTTTAAGTACAAAAAATTTTACGAACATTTTTTCATATTACCATGCAATTTTTTCTGAAATTTGTTATCTAAGCACATATAGAAAAATAATAAATGTTTCATTTGCAT
The DNA here is from genome assembly GCA_013390045.1 of Picathartes gymnocephalus. Lineage (NCBI taxonomy): Eukaryota > Metazoa > Chordata > Aves > Passeriformes > Picathartidae > Picathartes > Picathartes gymnocephalus. The sequence continues at coordinate 39,319 of WEKY01058493.1, read as the reverse complement.
TTCCTTGCAAACTGAAAATGTAAGTTCATGGTACTGGTAACTTTTCACTAAAACCACCCTGAAGTGTCTTCAAATATCAATTAATTAAATAATTTGCTATTCTTACAAACAAATGTCTTTTTCTTATTGCTACCTACATGTTCACACCTCACTCTCTACAGCAGTTTCAAATGGGCACATCTTTGATGTTTGCTGTCTGTATCAATACAAATCAATTTATTCAAGTCATGTACATGGGATGAATTAGTTTAGCTTGCTGACAGAAAGTCAATTTTTTCAGTTGTTTGTTCCAGTTGTTGATTTATGAGTTTATGAAATTTATCAGTTGATTCCTATCAAATCAGTCGGTTGAGCTGAGTCACCCTGAAGCCACACAGTCACTAATGCGAAGGAATGTGCTGGAGCACACAAGTAGAGACAGAAACAAGGAACAGCAATGCCTCTTTTGGTGGCCATGAGATTGGATTTCACCTAGTTTGAATCTGCCCCCTCTGACAGCCAAAACTGCGAGAAGAAAGATTGCTTTTTTCATACCTCACATAGCAGACTTGCTTCTCCTAATCAGCAGAAGACAAATTCATTTCTGTACATCTCATTTGCTGGATTTGGATGAAAATACTGTGTGCCAGAGGTGACAGTCTAACTAGCCTGCTTTTTGCCCTGTAGATATGTAACAGTCAAATGCCAAGAGGAAAGGCTCTATTAGGAGCTGTTCCATCCATTCAGATGATGGCTTACAAAAGAGACACTATTAGCCAGGATTACTAAAAGCCTGTGTTTACTGGAAGTTTCCTCCTAAATTCTGTTAGCAGATGATTATCTTCTTGTACAGCTGAAGGAGAATTTTTCTTCCACCTACCATTCCCATGTATGGCTGTGACTGACCTTGCCGGCTTTGTGTTTCCAATATTTTAATGAACTTTACAAAATTCCCATCTGAAATATGTAATGTGGCAATTAATAAGAAGGGTTAGTTAGTGTTAGCATTAAATGACTTAAAAGATAAGTCCACTCATTGCTATAGAAAACCTTCCGAGCACCTGTAGGCCAGACTTCAAAATTAAGTAAATACAGCAATAAGCAGTTTTTAAGCGGGGACAAAACAATAGCAGCCAAGGAGGAAAAATATGTTGCAGTTTGCATAGGTAATCAGGTTTTTGGAAAACAACAGGAAGAGGATGGGAAATAAATATCCTGCAAGAAAAACCACTGTACCTCTAACTGCATGATCATTGTAGACTAATACAGGAAGATTCTTCACTGAGACTGTTTGTTATTGAAATGTACCACAGAGGACTTGATAGCAGAGTTCGAGTAACTACTGTTATCTGAGGACTTTAATTAATGTAACAGATGCAGAAGCCATTTATTGCTTCACAGAACCATGAAAGTTTTATAAATTGTATCTATATTTGCTGGTAAATAAAGCTAATTATCATAAATTCAGAAAGCATCTTTCAAAAGTACTTTCACCTTAACCACATTTTATAGGCTGTCTAGCTTGTCAGGATGACCATAATCAAATATTAAATATTGCTAGCCATAAGCTGTAGACTTAACTACCTAATGACCTGTATCTACCTTCTGTTTTTCATGTGACTGAGGTCAAGATGAGTACACCACTGTTCTGGGCTGACTGCATGCACACCATGCATTGTACCATCCTCTGCTACACAATAGGCAAAGCAGTGATGAGCAGGAACTTCTGTTCGGCCTGCAGCTGAGAAATGCATGTAATAACCTTTAAGAATACCTCACCACATTCTCCTGACACAGAAAGAGGTTAATATTATATTCAGAATATATTGCATTAAACAAGATTTATTTCATTGTATTTAGGTATCCAATTGATAGTTTATATTTAACTAGAAGTTACATCATGAGTGCTTTTGCGTGCTGTGCCCTTTAATTCAGAGCATACACACCTGCATGGGTGGAGCTCAGAAGGGTGTAAATTAGATAAAGAGCTTTATACTGTGTGCATCACTCATTTTTATGCTTTGCGTTCCTTCTAATTTCTTTCTGCAGTGTGGGAGGTGCCCCTAGACTTTTGAGACCTGTGTTTCAGGTTGATACAGTAATCCCATGGTAGTGCTTGTCTAACGAGAGTTGTGGGCAGGTAAGATTGAGATGGATGCACACAGATCTTTGCTTTATAGTGAGTTCCTGATTTTAAAAGCCTCTGAGTTTTTTCATAAGGGCCAGTTTTAATTAAAATGACAACAAGAATCACTGAGTCTTTCAGTAGAAAGGGACATCTAGACTAGAAATAAAGGTGTCTTATCCTTAACTCTCTTTCTGATAACTGTATTTTTGACAGGTAATGGGTTTCTGTTTCAGTCAGTTTTGTGACATTCATAGTTTCATCAAATGGTGTGCAACACTTTTTGCTGCCCAGCAAGTACACTTGATCTTGCAAGGCCTGTTTGTTGTCTGCTTCCCTCATGCTTTGTCTGGACTAATAAGCAGCAAAGCAGAAATAGTTTTAGAAAGAAAATGTTGTTTCTGAGCACCCACAACCCATATTGTACATGTTTTGAATGTTTTATTTCAGGCTAGGTCTAGTCTGGTCCCCATGTCTCTATGCCAATTAGTGGTCAGAGCACTCTGACCCAAGTTTATGTTGGCATTAGCAAGATGTACATATCCATTTTATGTGGTCTGAGACAACTCTGGTGCAAATAAAAGCATGTTAACTGAGGAAAATGAAGAGATTTGCATTGAAAGGGCATCCATAATGAAAGCCAATGTGCAAATATGCCAATGCAGCCTCACGGTCTGTGAGTTACAGATTCTCATCTCCTTGAGCTCTCTTTTATTCACTTATTATATTGGTGGCTTGATGTTTCCTCTCCCTTGAGAATGAAGACAGTTATTTTTCAGAGTATAGAAACCTTTGTCTCTTTCTAGAGCGTTCTGCCTGCCTTGTGAAATCTCATAGGGAGCAAAACATGTATCTGAGAATATATATAGATATATTATTAATAACAGAATATGTTTCGCAGGGAATTTCTTCCACAGCACATGTGAATAAGATGTGATGAGGCAGCTCTGTCTTGGAAAGGGATAGATTAAAAGAATACAGGAAATAGACAAAAGGAATGGTAAAGTTCTTTCCTGCAGCAGTTAAGGGGGACCAAGCCAAGGGAAATGGGCAGGGTTAGGATTTCTCATTAGGTACTAGAATAAAGAAAAGCAGATGAGTAGAGTTTTGGAAATGTCTGTAAATTACCTGGATATTTTTGTAGAAATACACAAAGCAAAATAAAACCATTAAATTTACTGTCATGTTTGTAAAAAGAGTAAGTATGTCTTAAACACTTAATGCCATTCAAAAATATTTTGAAATCTATATTATTATTTATTTCAAGACCTTAAATATGAAGCTGCAATTTTTCTTCACCTGAGCAAGGAAAATTTCATTCAGTGAAAAATCTTCCACAAGGGAAAGAAAAAACCCAACCTCAAGCCAGTCTGGAGAGAAGCTTGTTGTATTGCTTTATACATTTTATTCTGGGCACCTGAGCAGGGAACAATGCACCACTTTTCAGTAGAACAAAAGATTCCTTCATTGCCCAAATGCTGGGAAAGATGACAGCTGCAAAATCGGAGCCTCAGAGGACAGGTAGCTTGTATGAGTCCTAATAGGAAATGGGCTATTCATGCAGACTTTAATGTCTAACCCTATCTACTTCACACTGAAGTAAGATTAGCCTCCTTTAAAAACATGTACATTTTTAATGGTAATCCTAGATGATTTCGGTTGTGTGAAATCTGATACAAATGCAGAGAAAACAATGTGTCATACATTAGTGTATATGAGAAATTTTTAAGTTCTAATATTTTAAAAATATAAATTATAATTCCCTTTATATGTGAATTTATGCTTTTTCAACTCAAGTAAATTTTATGAAACAAAGGATGTTAACAATATGCCAGCACAATTTAATTCTGTATCTGTAGACCTTATATAATTTAAGACTCAGGATAAATGATATTTATTTACTGTCAAATTAAGAAGAAGGCAGTAATTTTGTTTATCAGAAATATATAATTAAGCTGTAGCTCTATTTCAGGCCTACTTACTGTTGTAGGGGTGACATAAAGGGAGGATGAATGCCAACTAGACACTAAATTGAAAATACTAGGAGTATTCAAAGGTGAGGGTCTGACATTTGCACTTGGCATTCGCCACAGATGTAGTCATGCCATTGATTTACTTTCCCCATGTCCATGAGACATGCAAACATGGTTACTGTAATAGTTGTGAGAAAAATAGCAAGGCATATTCCTGCTCAGTTTTATTTTTTTTCCCCCAGTTGTTTGCTTTTTGTAACTTGAGGCTGAAGTCTGAACCTGTTGGAAGGTTATCAGGAAAATGCATAGCAATTAATTATGCAAAACCTTAACAATTTATGTTAAGGTAGTGATTTTATGTTAGATTTACACAGATTTAACTACTAATAAGTTGTGCTTTCTTATTAAAAGCTCTTTACTGGTAAACTCTTTACTAAAAGGATTTAGGCATTGGGTCCACACATTTCCATTCCTCTTTTTCAAGGTTTGGAAGGTGTGAATGCAGAGATTTTTGTGATAGGTGACTACAGTGTTCACAATATCCCTGCCAAACAATTCAAAAGAAGTTGTGATGAACTGTTTTAGTCACCTTCTCGGCTTCTGTCTGTTGGTGTGGGCACATGTTTATATACATTGTTTCACTTTAGACTGCATTCGCTGCAAATGGAGTTGTATTCATGTGTATAAAAGAGGTGGAAAATGAGAGCTATCAGTTTTGCAGCTGTCTTCACAGAGCTGAGCTTCTTCTATATGAGTAATGTCCCAACACCTTATGAAAGGGAATTAAACCACAGGTGAAAGAGAGAATGGACAGAGGAGAAGAAATATTTCAACAGTCCCAAAGACAGGCACAAGTAAATTTGTACAATAAGCATGAATTGCAGCAGTGTTTTTCAAATGCAAATCATCTAAAAACACTCTGTTTCCACTTCCTCTCACTGTACTCTACTTTCTGATGGAACAAAGGTATAGACTGATATAGAAAGAGTAATAATGGGTGAATAGACGAAGAGTATTATGGTAGGAAACATCAGGCTGGAGGTCTTTTTGTGGGAATAAGAGTTGTAATGAAATAAAATGAATGTGCAGGGCAAGCAAGGATGAAAAAGTGTGCAGTTGAAGAGGCTATTAAAGGAGGAAAGGCCAAATAGTTCAGTTCAAAATGCAGATATAGTCTCAGTTAAGTTGTTCCTGTTCATGCTGTTACTCTATTAAACAGACTGTGTCTCAGTGGTCTGATATGATTTTTGTTTTTACTGTATGCTGTTTTCTCAGTTATGAGTGACAGAGGAGTTTTATCTGCAGACACTTCAGCTTAAAAGGGGCAACGTGTTGACAGGCAGCTCTTTGTGTGCGGTCCCTTTGCTCTGTTGTTCAGTTGGCTATTTGATCTGACAAGGCATGATACAAGAATTGTCTGTTTTCTAGGTTGTGAAGGTGCTGGTAGACCTATACCTTAAAGGACATGACTATCAAAGTCAATATTCTGTTAGTAGAAGTGTAGGAATTTCGTAGTAATGGCCAGATGTCTTTGTACGGTCACTGAATTACAGATTTTACAATGTACTTGAAAGTTGTGTCTGTGGTTGCTATAAAAATAGGGGAAGGAGTGAAAGCTGAGAGACTTTCTTCACATAGTATAATGTAGTTTTTACCAAAAGTCCATAAATTATTTCTGTTACAAGCTTCTTAAAAAATTACTTCTTTAGAGTAGCCCTTTCAAAGTAGGAATGAACAGTCTACTGAGAAAACATGACTCTGTGGCAACCTTTCTAAGAGGAAGAATGAATCTTCTTTCACTCATAGAGTCTTCTGTATTTCTATAACATGTAATTATTTCATTGAAGAAATAAGAGGAACACTGGTCCTGCATGATGTTCAATTTTCCACTTAAGTATGTGATCATCATCACATAGAGCTTTTCTCTCGAGGCTTATACAATCAGGAATGTAAAGATTACACAGAGTGTATCATGTACATTGCACTACTTCCTGACAGTCTAAAATATCACAGAGCACAATAGTAGTGCCTCTCTTGGAATGACTGCTGACTTTCTTTTGTCAGACCCGCGAAGATAAATCACATAAGCTTCTTAAAGTTGGACTAATAATCTTTGGTGATTAAAACAGCTGATGAAAGCTTTAGAAGTTGGCTTGTTCCCACATGCTGATTTCCTGTCACATCAGGTAATGTTGTTTGACCAGTTACTGGCAACATTTCCTTCTCAGGACTTTGCTTTTTCTGATATTTTTAAAATAACAATAATAAAGGCTTCAAATTTAATGACCCTATTAGCTATATTCAATCCCTTCTTAGCTGTTAATGCTTCTCTGCAATGGTAAATTTAATTTTAAAGTGAACAAAATGCTGATTTGTTGCAGTGTTTTTAAAGACCTAGTAATTGTCTTTAAGACTCAAAGCCAGAGCTTTATAGTAAACCTGAATTTTTGCAATATTGTTCATTGTCTGTGATGAAGAAGTACACACATACTAGTATCATTCTTATTTTTACAGCATTATTATACGTTGGAATAGAAATTATGTTAGTTGATGTTAGTGTTGTATAGCTAATGTTGGTGAATGATAAAATGTTGGTGCATTGTGTTTTCCATGTTTGGATTAAGTACCATAATTAGGCTCATGGATTTAACTATAAATATATATTATAACACGACTGTAAATTTTACATCCATTTCAGGAAAAATAGAGGAAAACAGAGGTTTTGAAATGAAACATGAAATAGAATATCTTTAGAGTACTCCTTATATTACTTAGTTTGAAGAGTGTTTATTTTTCCTTATAACCTCATCCTGAACTATCAAGTATTACAATACTTTTATTTGACAAAAAGTCAAATTAAGGCTTTAAAAGCCTGGGAGAAAACAGGGTGATTTCTGACTAGCATTTAGGATTTTAAAATAAATTAAACTGATAATTCTGTTAAGATAATACTTAGTTAATAATTTTTATGTTCAGGACTCCTCCCTTGGAAGGAGAGTTAATGATATTAAGCTTTGTATAAGATATCAGTTCCATCCAAATATGGTATCTTTAGATTACTACAGATAGTCTTCAGGGTTATCACAGTAGATGAAAGAAGCAATTCGTACTTCTCCAAATTTTTTTGTCATATTCTTTGTATATACAGTGAATGTGCATCTGCCTTTACCAGGCTCATGTTTATTATTATTTTTGCTTATCAAGGCAGATTTTGTAGGTACAGAATTACAAAAGCTTTGATTTGTGGGCCTTAGTTTCCAACTTTCTTAATATGACTAATTTTCTGATGCTAGACTTAATTCCAGAACTTTTTTCTACTAGTCTATGTTCAGATAAACAATATTTGAACTTCAGCTCTAAAGTGTACATGGTTTCTTTTGTGTATTTGAAGCTCCAGTTAAATTAATTTTATTTTATAGAGAGGAAATTCAGTTTTCAATATAACACTCACTCTGTAATGTGAAGCAGTACTTTTCATGATATGACTCCATTTTAATACAATATCAAAGGTTTATTTTTCTTCAGAAGTGCAGCTAGAATTTTGAAAAGCACACATACCTTCCAGGTTATATTTGAAATTCCTTGAGATGAGAATAGTTATACAATCAATGGATAAATTTCTATTATTCCTCATGTGAGCCACAATTCCTCAACCGTGGTGGCAATATACTCTCTTGTGGTGAAATTATACTGGTGCTTGTTTCACATTGTGGAGTCCTATGGTGATAAACAGCTCTTCTAAGATAGATAACACATTTTTTATGTCTGTCTTAATATATTCGTGATGATATTTACATACCTTTATAGAGTATGCATATCATGAGTTTTGGATGGTTTTGTTCTGTTTGCACAAGAAGCAGCTGTTCTCTGAGCCAGATTCTTGTCCTGGGCTTTATCACTTGTACTGAAGCAAAGGGAAAGATAACACCAAAAAGTTCTCAATAATGCTGATACTAATAGATACTCCAGTTATCTTCTATTGAAAATTTGATCCCTTCAGCCTTGTGCCTATTACACTGTGCTCTTTACTGACCAGGTAATCTGAGATGCTGTTGCAACACCTTCTACACCCTACATAGCAAGACAAGGGCAACAGGGTATCAGATATTTTGGCTTTTCCACCTGCAAAACTTAATGAAAAGTAATTCCCCTGCTTTAGAGGGGAATCAAAGTGTTAGAGTAGTCTAAATGTTGAGCTGGGGTGTTGCATGAAGGATGAGAGCTGGTACCTTACTTTTCTATTAAGTGTGAAAAAAAGGAAGATGTTAGTAGATGATCTGCTGGTTTCAAATATATATAAAGGCAACAGCAATGGCAATGTGCATTAAGGACAGGAGAATGAGGTCAGTTGTAATGAAATAAGATAATGTATTAAGATATATATTTTATTTATTTGTCTGCATAGTTGAAATCCTGACAACATTAAGATTATGCATGCTAATGAAGTCAACTGGATTTTTATCTTTAGGAATTCTTAGATTCTGATACCTTTTGATTTATTTCTATATATTTCAAATATAAGCATAACATTTTTAGAATATTTTTTGAAGTTATCAGTTCAGATTGCACTTTTGAGGAAATCCATTGTTAATTTTTAATAGCTATGATCCAAGTAAATTTTAACAATGGTTACTAAGTGTGTTTCAATAAGCAATAGAACATAAGTGTAAAATGATAGGATGGAACTCAATTTCAGAGGTCAACACTTCAGTCAGTGCTGATGTTAAAATCTTACACACCTATTGAGATATGGCTTCAGCTGACACATTTCAGTCTGCCATTGAAATGAATTGTCCCATTCTTCTCCCTACTTGAAGCTGCATGTGCCTGTCACAGCCTACTTGCAATTAGAGGATGTCCGAAACCTACTTTTTTGTTATTGTTGTTGCCAGGTTAATTTTCATCTGAACCAGTGAGGTGACCTGACACAGGTTGCCTGGTTGTTTATGTAGTGGCACAAGGAGAGCAGTAGCAATTTGCACTCACGGACATTGCAGAAGGCACTCTGTATCCTCCGGTCACAGACAGAGACAAGGCTGCCAAAGATGAACGAGATGTAACAGCAAAAGTATTTGCATGACTTTGCTTGATAAGTGCACTGAGCTATTCAAAGTAAATTCTTATTCAGTAAAAATCAGGTTTTGTATAAAGGATATCCATTAAAACCAGGGTAATCTCCAAGACTGTGTTTTAAACACGTAGAGTCAGTTTAACAGGAACTTAACAGCTGGAGCTCTTAAAGTTCAGGATAGAACTTGAAGGAGAAATGCTTATCAAATTAGAACTACTAACTGAGCAAATCCTTGAATGTTTAAATTTACGTTTGGAGCTTTGACCATAAATGCAGTTTTACTTTCAAGGGCATGAAAACATAGCAGCAGATCTGGCATTTACCTACAAATGCTAATGGCAATGCTAGCAATACTAATTTGAGTCTGAAAAAGTTTAACAGGGCCCTGGTTAATTGAATTGACTGTTTTGAGTTGCCACTGTTCAAGTGATTTACCATATGCTTCACTGTCACTAATTGTAACTGTGCCAGTTAGACCCATCTGTTTTATGGCATATGCTATAAAATATATAATTTACCAAGTGTAAATCTATTTTATAAACATCTTTTAAGTAATTGAGAAAAAGACTATAGGCAGCAATTCAACTTTATCCTACTACCAACTTCAGCATTTTAGCTTTAACAGTCTGGCAGACTAGACAAACAAAAGTGTTATGGCATGACCAGAAAAAAAGAGAATGCGTGGAGAATTTGGAGGAAAGCCCTGAACTCTTCCCTCTGGTCACAACAACTTATCTGCTTGATTTTTTTTTTGTCTTTGCTAGCAGTTACAATTCGTCATTTTGGCCATCTTTAGCACTTGATGAATACTTGACAGTATGTGGCATGGAAAGTATGGAACATATGAGCCTTAACTCATAAAATGCAAATCTGATTTATATTGTACAACTTCCATAAGAAATGCTAAGCACTACTCACGAAAGAATGAAGACCTACCTGTATTTTCTATATTCTGCTACTGCAAGCCATCAATTAAACATTTTGATAATATGAAAAATTAAAAGTACAGTAATATTAGGTCAGGAATATAGCATTTCTCAGCCTGTTGTAGCTAAATATTTTGATACTAGATGTATCACAATAAGCAACACTGAATGTTAGGAACAATCTGGTATGGCAAAAAATAAATTTAGAACGTGAAATCAAGCTATCAAAAGCAGGCAGCTAAGATAATGCTGGAGGGCATGTGGACTTGTGCACAATAATGAAGCAAGGAAAAAGAAGCAAAGAGGTTGAGTTTATGGCCAGAGAAGTTTGAACTGAAAGGGAAAGAAAGTACAGAATTGTCAGTGATTAGTCTCTGCTGAAATATTAGCTGAAAGAAATGTGGATGTTAAAACTAGAAGAAATATGAATTAGCCCAAGATGACTGTTAACAGCTATTTTCAGTGTTTGTGGCATTAAAAATGGATAGAAAAGTATCTGGATTTAATATCATAGAGCTGTCTATTGTTACAAACCTTTTAAGAATAGGTCATCTCTAAGTGAAATATTTCACACAAAATTTCTCTGGACTAAGAGCAGTTAGAGCTGTCTAGAATAGATCCACAATTCATAAGATCACTTATAAAATTCTTCATTAGTTTTTATATACCACGTATGATCTCTTCCAAAACGCATTTGGACTTAAAATTGGCTGGTTTTAAAATAAAAGGTTTAAGACCATTCAATATGGAGAAATGTTTTGGAGCTGGCTTTGCTCTGTTTTCATATAAGCTGAATGATAAGCCAGTACTTTACCCTGCTCTCTAAGTATATTAAATAAGTGGTTTACCAGGAATTAGTGAACCTATTGTGCTACCAATTCAGTAAATCAAAATTCAGCTAGAATTCATGGCATAAATTAACTGCTTTTTTTCATTGATGAAAAGGAGCTGCTATGACAATGTTTAGCTTCCCTTTTAGGTTTCTTGTGAAATATGTAGGTATATGCCCTGGGCTGCTGTAGGATATAGATATTTTTCATTCTCTTTCTGCCTTTGTGCCTGGGTTATGTTCTCCATGTAACTTTCCTCTGGGTCTAGGCATTGTCACAGAGGAGATGTGGCAAAGACATGAGGGATCACTTGTTCCTGGTGGTTTCTGCCTCTTGTAGATGTGTTTGGATTTGAAGGAAGGCACAAAGCCATTGGAGGAGGTGAAGGAAAGAGAGCGAGCTCTGTTTTTATGCCATTTTATGCTCTTTTTTTATGCCCTTCTCCATCTTGAGCAGTGACAAGTATCATTTGGGAATCACTATCCATTCTATTCTGCTCTGTCAAATACTCCTTTGGGTAATTTGGGTCAGCTGTCCTGGCTATGTTCCTTCATGGCTTCTTGGGGACCTCCTCAGAGCATGAGATATGTAAAAGTCCTTGACTTGTATAAGCACTACTTGGCAACAACTGAAACATCGATGTGTTATCAGTACTTTTCTCGTCCTAAACCCAAAACACAGCCCTTTGCCAGCTATGAGAAAGAAAACTAACTCAATCCCTGCCAAAAACAGGACATGAAGAAGCAATGTTCTTGAGTTAAAAAAGCAGACAGCCAAATTGTCAGCTGAATGTCTGGCTGCCTGCCTTTCTGAAATTAACAAAGTATTTCTGTTTCCCACAACACAATATCAGCAAGTCTTCATCCTTTTATTTCCTTCCTTTTCTTTTTTTCTCTGTCCTGTATGGCTTCTTATAAGAAAAATTTTACTTACCTGGTTTAGAGGGGTAACTTATTTTTGGATACTGACCCCCAGTTGCTGAGACTCCCACATCTCTAGAAGGGCTTTTGTGTGATTATTTTTCCATGCAATATTTGAAAATCCATTTTGCGTTAGGCAATTAGATCCAATGCAAATCTGCTGCCTCTTCTCTCATGATGAGACTTTAACATAAGAAAGAGATGCAATGTCTGGTAAATTAAGACATCCACAGTTCTCTAGAAGATATGACATATGAATTTGCTATGAGAAATATGGAAAATTATAACCTAAAGGCCTTTTCTTGGCATGTAAATAACTAAATTTTGTTATCTAGCCATGGTTCTTTATGAGTAGAATGGAGGAAAGAGCAGCTGATATTTTCAGCTGAACAATGATCTCAGTCCAAATTCCAAACAGATGTTACATTTTTTGTCCTAGTCATTTTTCCAAATCCTGCCTGTTCAGAATTGCCTGCTTTTGAACTGATATCCCAGGATCAAAAATTAGGAAATTTGGGTTCTAGTTTCCACCGTATAGCACTCAGGAAAACAGTATTGCGAGGAGCCCTGTGGAGAAGCACTTGGGGTACTGGTGGACAAAAAACTGCACATGATCTGGTGGTGTGCACCCACGAACTAGGGAGCAAACCTTACCCTGGGCTGCATCAAAAGCATGGCCAGTGCGTTGAGAGGGGCTTCTCCCTCTCTGCTCTGCAATATTCCTGGAATACTGTGTCTGGCTCTGGAGTCCTGTTTGTGTGGGTCCAGAGGAGGGCAATGGAGGTGATGAAAGGACTGGAGCACCTCTGGAGAAGAGAAGGCTTTGGGGAGACCAGATTGTACTTAAAGGACCTTATAAGAAATTATTTTGGCATGGCCTTTTGCAATAGGACAGGGGGTGAGGATTTTAATCTAAAAGAGGGATGATAAGACTAGATATAAGGAAGAAGATTTGTATAATGGGAGTGGTGAAGCTGTGGAACAAGTTGCCCAGAGGTGTTATATTCTTGGAAAAATTCAAGGTCAGCTTGGATGAGGTTTGGAACAACTTGATCTACTTGAAGATCTTCTTGGTCATTGCGGCGGTTGGACTAAATGACCTTTAAATGTACCCTCCAACCCACATACCCCTTTGACTCTCTGATTTAATATGTATATGCTTCAGATATTGTACGTAAGCTTAACTTACTTTGGTAAAGCTCTCTGACACATTATGGAGCTATAAATGCAAATGTCATAAAAATTGATAATAGAGCAGTCTGCTTTAATATTTAGCAGTGCAAGATCCAGCTAGAAACAAAAGAGTATGAAGAGATTATAATGTAGTTAATATTAATAAAATTCAAGTTGGATATCACTGGGAATCTGGCACAAGCAGTACATGACCTCTTCCGCCTTTATTTCTCTTATTCTGCTTCTTCAAGTGATAAAGTTCCTTCATTTCCTGGGGCAGTGTTGTCCTCTAATCTGGCAATTTTCTGCTGTCCTTACACTTGTATAGAGACTGTACGTTCCTGGAGCAGGGCTTTCTTCTTTCTTTTTTTTTTCTTTTTAATTGATGTGGTCTCTTTTTGTATTATTACTAGTATATACAGATGTCCAAGAACTCACAGATGTGATGATAATTTAAAAGGAATAAGAACACTATACACATAGATTCTTCCCACAAGAAGTTACTGATGTTTTGTCAATAGAATGTAAGTATTAAATAGTCAACTTAGATTTTCAAAAAACCCAAAAAGTCACGCCTTCTCTGAAGTAAGATTAATGTACTGCAAGAATAAAAGATCACAATTTCTGAAAGTCTACCATGTCAGGTGTTGGCATCACAATGAAATGAAAGAATTTGGATTGGATTCTTTACTCTATCAAAGTTTGAGTCTGGCTCTTAGATGCCAACTGTGCATGAAGCCTCTGTGTGTAGCCATGATTTTTATCCTGTTTCCTTTTAAGTTTCTTTCTATCACTGCTGTCTTATATGGTATCTGTTCTCATGCTCTGAATGTTGTTTTCTAATACACTGAGGCTGAATGTAATGCACCTGCCTTTTTGGCTTCAGAAGCCGTTAAGAATTGGAGGCAGGAGAGAAAGGTGTCACAATAACTTACTAATTTTATTGTCTGAATTGTT
>WEKY01058493.1:3040-25334 GCA_013390045.1 Picathartes gymnocephalus | reverse complement strand
CTTATTATCCAGTATTACTTGAATAAGAAAAGGAGGAGATGATTTTCATGGTATTTTTGTTTTTAATAATACTTATCTCTGTTACCTGTCTTATTTTCACCGGTGAAATATTTTGGCCTTTTATGGGGGGATTAAATATTAGTGCAAACAGTGCTCTAATTGATATCATTGATATTTGAGGGGGACAGACCTAAACTCTGCTCAGCCTCTTCCTGAACCCATGGACTACGGGCTTGGGCTTCAGCCCTTACCTGAGCAGAGCCATGGGTAGATCTGTGTCTTCTCTTCTCTTGTCCCTGCTGGTCCTGAATGGTTTTTCTGGTCTGATCTCAGGCCTGACTTATCACCTTGCCTGTATTTGATGGTTACAATCCATGTCCTACTCAGGCCCGGGGACTGTGTGCTGACAGTGAGGGCACTGTCCTGCTTTCTTCAGTGACCTTATCTTGTGGAACAGCTCCATTCTTGCTACATCTGGTACAGCATACAATAATGTATCTAATAACTATATCTTATTATTCCAGAAGGATGCATGATTACCAAGTAAGAGTGTTGTAAAAAAACTCCCTATGCATCAAGTGCTACATATTTGCTCACATTTTATAGATGATATTAGAAGTCCTAAACTGTGGTGGTTTGAATATGAGTTAAGGCTTCATAAAAAATGATAATGAATTTTCGGTATATTCCTCTATTTTGCCTGTGCCAGGGATAGGCCCTCTTTCTTGCTTCAACCTGTAAATGATTCAATGGGGAGATATAAACTGGTTTCTTAGGCCAGTTACCTTACTCTACATATTTTAAAAGTACTGAGGCAGGAAATATGAGAGTCCAGTCCTGGTTCCATTGCTTTGTATTGTGATGGAGTCCTTATTCTTATGCCATAGGACATATGGTGGGTGGTAATTGAAGCAAAACACAGACTGGCAAAGTAGTTTAATAGGGGCAACTCTCATTTGGATAGAGAGAGACAGAATTCATTAAAAACTTTTCTAGAAGATGATACTTGGAATATGTAATTGCTTTGTCTTCTAAGTCAGATTTCATAGCAAATTTCATTGTCCTAGTCTTAGTGCACAATTTTTAAAATATAACCTTCTTCCCATGTTGGGTCAAAGTAGAGATTGCTCAGCAGCTTACTGGGACTTATGGCAGTAAGGGAATTTGAGAATTTTTCATGTTGGCACAGTAAATTCGGCACATTACTTGCAATTCGGTTTGAAATTACAGCCTTTTCACTTAGAGAGGAAATCTTTTAGCATACAGAACCTGCTGAAGTAGTGGATGTGAAATGGATCCTTCCTGTTGCACAATTCCTTCAGAAAGAAATAGTTAAATGTTTCTGCTGCACAGGCTCTGAGGCTCCTGAAAGAGGGCACCTCACAGTGTTTCTATCTGTATCCAACATGGGGAATAGAGGCCAGCTGTCCAATCTTTCCATCATCACTGCCATCACTCACATTCTGAGATGAAACAAAACTAGAACAACGAAGAACAAGTATAAAAGGCTTGAACTGCGTTTGAGACTTATGTCAAAAATGTTTCAGTCCTCAGGTAATTTGCTCAGCTCTGGCTCTTTTTGTACTTACTTCAAAGCTTCAGTGAAATGACAGGATAGAAAATGGCATTTAGGTTTGCAGATAGCTATAGTCACATTCTTGTGACTCGATCTGGCCTTGTTGAAGGGTGTCTTCCCCTTAAAAGTCCAGAGCTGTCTACACATCATGAGGAAATGTCTTGCATCAGGGCTAGTCAAGGATACAACAGACCTACTATGTCATGGGATTATATCTGTTTTCCTATGGTACACCTCACTGCAGATTAAGGTAGATCAGTAAATTAAATTGGTTCACCTAAAGGTAGCACGTGGTCTTACTAGAAAATATTTTAATTGATAAAATAAAAAGTCATGGACAAACCTAAAATCAGCAAAAAATTCTATAACTTGCAGGATTCATTAAATAAAGTTTCATGTTTTCTATGTTGTCAGTAATGTCAGTTTGTACATGCAGTCTTTTTCTAACAGTGCAGCCATGTCTAAGCATGTGATTGATTTTAAAGAGAGTGTGTGAATTGCAATATTCTGACATGAGATCACAAATGTGAAATGCAGAAAAAGACAACCCAAAATCTGCATTTCCTACTAACAATGTGGGGTAACTTGTATCAGGAATTTTATCTTGTTCAGTACAGATTAGAAATATGATTCACTTCCTTGGTCTCATTTTTTGTTTGTCTCTATTTCATAGTCAGCAAGAATAGGATTCTTATCTGATTCAATGCTACTTTGTTGTATATAAGATGGTTGATTTAGCTCTCTTTCATAGTTTTCTGGTACTGCCTGTAGCAGCTAAATGCTACGAAGTGTCTGTTTTGAATGATTCAAATGATTTCTCTGGTCTTCTAAGTGGCCACAATGTGGGTGAATTTTCATCGAGATGACTAGAGAGGTTTTCATGGCATAAGGGGGGCTTCCATGCAAGTTGTAGTATTGGTGATAAAGTTGATAGGTGACAGAGTATCTGAAAAAAATGTCATCTGTGTGAGAAACATAGAGTGTTAAGTATGAGAAAGATACATAATTGACTTTAAATATATGTATGTGTTTGGAGAAAGGTGGGGAAAGAGAAAAGCACTGTTATGTTTTTATGATTGGTTGGCTTTAACTAGGTGATATAGGTGAAGTTTTACACAACCTGCATGGGGGCATTTTCTCAAATTTTTTAAGAAAAGTAAAATGACAAATGTTATTTAATCTTTACTACGTGTCACTTTTTGCCAGAAATTGTTTGGGGAAGGTCCAAAGCATCAAATGGTGGCCAAACATTGAGTTGTATAAGACAATGCTTCGTATTTTTAAAATAATATCTTGGTTTAAAAGCTCATTTCATACAAAAGAATGGCTGCCCACGCTCTATAAATTAGGTTAAAAGGGCCATTGATAAAAGTTGAAGTATTGCAAAAAGTACCAGCAATACTTCACCTGATTTATCAGATCAATAAATGGTCAATTATCTCACTTTAATCAGTAGCTTGAGATGTTAGGTGAGCAGGGATTTTCTTTAGTATACAAATTGCATTGTACTTTATAGTGAGGTTGCTGACTTTTGGTATTTAACCACTACTATTAACTAAAGAGCTTGTTTATTGTTTGATTAGCAGTGCTTACCATCCAAAGTGCAGAATGGCTTCACCGGCACAAGGAGTGCAAGTGAAGTTGACTCTAAAAAACAAAATATGCTGGATTCTGTTTATTTGTTTCAAGTCCCCTAACTCTTGAATTCTGCCTGGCTTGCTAGTTCATAGTCAAAATGTTATATTCCTTTCCATTTAATAATGATGTTCATGGCTTTTGCTATAAGTAACAGCAGAGATGAAAATTTCTGTTATGTCATCTTCCATGTATTTGTAAAGGGGTTTTCACATTTTCTCTTTAGCCCTAGCACTACCTGTTTCAGGGATTTATTCACAGCCTGTGGACTATATCCAAGAGAATATGCATTCTTGACTCTACCTGCAGTGTTAAACTAAAATACTTCTTAGAAAACTACTTGTTTTTTTGTATGCTTATATCAAGTGGCAGCTGTTGTACATGCTTTGTAAGTAATATAACTTCCATGCTTGAGAGCAGCACACAAATCAACTACTCTGTGACATTTCCAAATCCCAGTTTGATGACAGAATATTCTGACAGAATAAAAAAAAGCAGGGCTCCCACTTTTGGGCAGAGTTTTAAGAAAGTAGGAGTCTGAGTGGCATGGGACATCATACTTTTATTGACTCTATTTAAACTTTTGGGCAAAATAGCTGCTGATAATGGAGGATCATTATATTTTTGGTGGTGGTAGCTCCAAAGATTCCCACCCTAGGCAGGACACATCCCTAGTGTCAGTGACTCCTTGTATTAGAAGTAGTTAAACTGTTCCTTTTTGCTATTGACATAGACAAAATCTGAGTACTGGCTTTACTCTGTCCACAACCACAGTTAGTAGAGTCTTTTGCTGTATTTTACTTTCTGTATCCTGTGGCTCTTAACATGCATTCATTCTATATTAGTTTAGGCACCTGACTGAATCCCTAGAAATCTGGGTTCTCTTTTGCTATTCTATCACTAGCAAGAGTGTTGAGCTCCCCTCCTGCCCAAAATGTCTGTAAATCCCATTTTAATCAAGTGGAAATGGGCTTTCTTGACAACAGAATCAGGACCCCTGCATACCAAGTTTACTAATTTTAAGAAAGCAGGGATTGAAAACATGTTTTGTATTTCACAGTGAAAAATCAAGTACAGAGACTTAATTTGTGCAAACATCTATCTAGCTTTTCCTTAATATGAGATTACACAGGTGCGTATAAATGAAGATTTTTGTCTAACAGAATGTAATTGTTCTAGCTAACTCTGCCACAATAATTTTATTTAGAAAAAAACTAAATGCCCCTTCTTATCAAGATAAATAGTAAATAATTGAGTGATGTGAGCCACAGGGGCTGCTGGTTAAGGGATTCACTTGGTTAACATTTGTACGACAACCTGCATCCTTTGTATCCATCACTTTGAACTGAGGGCAAAATGAAACTGTCTCACCCTTGGACTGAGGTAGACAGTTTTTTCTCTTTTACCATCCCTAGGACAAATTAGGAATGTAGGAAAGCTTTCACTCAGAACAAAACGATGATTATAGCAGGTAACAGGACCTCACATTAATCAGTGCTTTCAAAGAAAAGGCCTCGACCTGTGCCCTTTATCTAGCCTAGTGGTAGGTATGGTTTTTCCCCCCAGTTTCTTTCAGCATCAGGGCATTCTTTCTGTGTAATACACTCTCTTGGAAAATGTTTCTCTTTTCAGGCAGTCCTTCTGCATTGATCAAAACCCATCCAAAAAGCCAATGTAGAAATCTGAACTTATAATGATGTTCTTTTATATTTCCTTACAATGAACAATGGCTCTCTCAATACTAATGGCAACAGTACATAGATGGAGGCAACAGTGCAAAGAGTTGGGGGTAAATAGCCATTATTTGCAAGACTTGCTGTTTCATGTCCTGGAAAAAAAAAAGAAATCCTGTCTTCTGCAGCCAAATCTTTACTACCTCTTGTTGAAAACATTCAAGGCCTTTGCAAACCAATGCTGAGATGAGGAAAGATAAGCATGGATTAACATTTTTTTCTTCTTTTTGGAAGAAAACATTAGTGACAATTAGATGGCAAAAGATCTTAGTTCTCCATCCCTCCTGAATAAGAAGAAAGAGCAAACATTCTGATTGATTTTTTTTTTTTTTGGTTTGCTGGCCTTGACCTTTAAATCAATTATCCCCCAAATATCAGGCTTGAGAGTAAATGAGGGGAGCTGAATGTGGCTTCATTGAATAAAAGACTCCCTCTGCTGCCTGAAATACACATCACCAGATGAAACAGAATGCTTGCTTCCAAAAGGGGCACAAAACATAAAGCAACTATGTCACTGTTTTACCAGTCTGGTCAATTTTTTCCCACCTTTAAAATATGTTGCTGTTTTTGTTTGTTTGTATATTTGTTTATTTGTTGTTTTTGCTGTTTTTTGTTTGTTTGGCTGAGGTTTTATGTGTGTGTGGGTTTTCTTGTTTGTTTTGTGTTTTATAATTTATACATTTTAAATCTGAGGAATATGGGGGAGTGAAGTAAAAGTTGCTACACAAGGCATGTAATGACATGCTTTATCAAACATCTAGAAATATGACTGCCAATAAGCATCCAACTTTTGATTACTGTTCACGAATACTGGACTGGCTGATACTTATCTCCAGCTGAATTCAGTTGACACTCAGCAAGGAATAGACCACAGTTTCATAGAGCAAAGAACATTTTAATAGGAAGGAAGACGCATTAACAGTGGTTTCACCGGGAAGTAAAACAGATACAACACCTTAAAAGTACAACCAGAAAATAGGCTGCTGCAAGAAGGTGTGGAAAATTTTCGGTTCCAGAAAAGGACTAAGAACTGAGCCTTGGAGTGAGACACCCAAAATTCCTTTAGTGGTGTTATGTTTAGACTCTGTTTCCATGTGTTAGCTTTTTTTTTTCTGCATTGGAAGCCATGACAAGTATTCTTGGAACTAGTGTTTCGTAGAGGGAGATGATGGATATATTTTGTTGGAATTTAAATTGTAAGTTTACTCATGGAATAACAAACATGCCAAATCAATTCTGCCTTTATACCACGATGAATAGTAAAATGATATTTGGCTCTAAGGTTTTTTTATCTCTGTACTTTGTCTTTCAAGAGGTAAAAAAGGCAGCTCTTGAAATGCATAACAAGTTTTAGACAATTTTACTAAAGGTAAAAAGAGTACATGAAAGAAGATAAAAAATCATTTTTCATTAGCTGAGTAAAACCTAGTGGGCTGGTTGCTGCAGTTGATATATCAATAATGTACTTCAGAGAGAATGTAAAGGCAGATGGATCTCTAAGCAACAGATAGCATTGGAAACCTAAACCTTCTGAAGCTGTTCAAGTGCCATAGTAGAGCCTGAGACCAAAGGGAACAGGAAGGGAAACACATACAAATGGAAAAACACAGATGGAATTGTTCAAGAAACTCTGGTGCAGCTATTCTGGCAGGAAGGTCTGCTTCATAAAGAAATAGCCAGCTACATGGTCAGTATTTCTGTATTTCTAACATTGTACCTCTCTTCTGAAGATCAGGTGTTCCCAACGAAATTTCGTGATTTGTTGCAGGCAAACCCAGTCTTGACTTGGGGACTTTCACTGTTTTTAGTTATTACGAATTAATATAAAATTTAATTATTGAGTTGGGTATTCAAAAAAGAAAAGGGTTTATAAACACTTAAGTTATGACCTTTCATTCTCCTTTGCCAGATTCAACTTCAGACTCCTCTCCCATACCCTCATAGCCTCAATTCTGCTTGTTTTTGCAGCACATAACGTTCAGTGTGTCCCATTCTCTTTGGTGAGGGGACAGACAGTTCAGGAGGCTGAGGTCAGTGTTTAAGAATTTTTTCTGCTACTCCTTGCTTCTTGTTTTCCTCCACAGCTTCTTGCTTTTCAAATGTTTTTATTTGCTCTGGCAAGGGTTGCCTCTGTGCAGCAGTCCCCAGGGCTGTCTCTGCTCCGGTATGTATTGCCCATGGGCTGTAATTTCTCAGACTTCCTTGCTCTTGCATGGCAGCTCCTTCCAAGAGCATGTCTCCAGGTGCATCCCACAAAATGTCCTCTTCCACCTGTCTCTGTTGTTTCTCCTCCTCTGTTTTCACCCTCACAGTTCTCTAAGCCCTTTTCCTCATTTATCATCTTATATGTGTTCTCTCCTTCTACTCTTGCCTGTCTCCCGCCCCGTGTGGACATCACTTTCATTAATATGCTTGAGCAAAGGGACCATGTGCTCCCCAACTGCTCTCTAAACACTGCTGGATATGCCCAGCAGACTCCTTGCTCAGGATGTCCCATACAGACCCTTTATTTTCAGAGTGGAAAAGAAGGAATAAGGTTTCATGTACTACTAATAAACCATATCATCACAGTATTTTTTTGTGGTTTTATATAGAAATGATTTCTCAGATCTGGTAGTTCACAGTGCTGATATATGAAAACATCTTGATAGGCTGCCTTGCATAGCAATTCAGTTATTATCAAATATATTTCTTTTGTATTTGTATTCAGGAGAATTAAAATTACAGCATTTACATGTAGCATGTGATCTTGTGTATAATCATGGGTGTGAAAGTTATAAACATTGCAGTCCAACAGAAATTTGATTGGCTTCAGCAGTTTGTTTTGTCTTCTATGTCTGTATTTTTACAAAATATTATTTGGGTAAAAACTCTCAAAAGTAAGAAGGAAATCCAAACTTGCACTGTCTTCAGATAACTGCTAATTCATGTTCTTTATATTGATATGAACAGATGCCAATTAAAATTTCTAAAACAGGGAGATTTATTAACCACAGTAACTGTGAACAATTAGAGACCAAAAATGGCGATCCGCCGAGCTACAAGGCAAAGGAACAGCACTGGGTGCGTAGCCACAGGTCGGGTATGACCAGAGGCACACCCAGGAGGCCGGGGAGATACATTTTATACCCCGGAGCTGAGTATAGCTCCTCTCTTGACCCCACCCCTTATGCTGTTCTGGTTGGCTCGTTTGTATCCAGGGTCTTCTGATTGGCTCCTAATAGTGCAGTGGGGTCTTACGCTCTCTCCCCTTGTGCTAATTGTGATTGACACCAGTTCCTCCCCCTTTTAGACAAATCCAGATATTTCTGTGATCAACCCCTAATACATGAATACCACTCTTAAACAACAATGTTAATCAACATCCTCATTAACATATGAACCCATTAACTTCATAGCCCAATTAATAAGCTCATTAACATCTACATACGAAAGCCTACTCCCTACTCATGTTTATAACAATATCTACAAAGTTCTGCATTTGTATGGGAAAAAAGATGAGAAAGCAGGAAGAGGCCATGGACCAAGGCAAAGGGAAGGGGACCCTTGAGCTATGAATTGCCAACCTCGCACAGATACATTTAGCATTTCTAATGGCAAGACAGGGACTAGATGAATTGCTAAATCAACTATTTGATTACTGCCTTATGGTTATATGGATTTAGCATAAGCATATTTAGCAAATTGCTGACTTAACATTTAGCAGGCCATAAGGTAAATAATGTGACAACGTTGCAGTTAAGACAACTGCAAAGCAAGCACAAAGTGAGCAGTTATCCCTAGGTCAGTTTTGGGACTGGCTCACCAGGAACAATGAGAAGTCAGCCTGGACAGAGTGAGAAAGTACAAAAGGGCACAGATCATCATTATCTGAAAGGATTAAAAGGCACCTCAAAGAATAAGAGGTGAAATGAGCAGAAGAGGACCAATACTGAAGACCTCATTGATAATTGAATTTGAGCATCAACTGCTATTGAGGCATGCATCATTTTTCCAGCTGTCCCATCACACCAGATGCGATGTCTCTGCAATCTTGTGCTGGGAACATGAACACCAAAAGCTGACAGAGGGGTCTCACCTCTTCTGTTTTGCATCAAATTAAATTACTCCATTTCAGGCAAATTAGTTCTCCAGAGCAAAGTCATGCAGGATGTGATAATGAAAACCAATATTCACTTTAGCCTTGAAATCATCCAATTGAATAATAATCCATAGCATCATGCTGGATGATGAATTAATGTCTACAGAGAAAGCTGACTTTCCAATATTCTAATCTTTCAACCTTTTATTTTTTATCTGCAAAATAACAAGGCTTAATGAGAATGCAAATGTGAATGCTATGATCTTCTTCATTCTATTTATTAAGCAATTTTTGTGATGTCAGGGCAAAACAACATAGCATAATAATTGCTTTGATTTTCATCTGATTTTTCCTGTATGTCTTTAATGGTGCTTTTTATTTTCATAGATATTTACTATCATTTCTCCTTTATGCTTTTGATAAGTTAGGTTTTTTCAGAAAAATCTTTGACTGTGAATCAATGCAAGAATCATAAGCTAGCAAAGACCAAAATAAATTATCTTCCTCCACCTGTCCTGCTATTGAGAACTTCTGTGGACAATGGGATTTTTTTTCTGATGATCTCGTATTTCTATACCTACAGCTTTGCAAGTTCTTACTTTCTGTGGTGAGAGAAAAGAGCAGAGCATGAAGTTTCTTTCATTAAAAAAAAATTGTGACAAAAATAGGGTCATAACTGGGCTCATGCTATGAATCAGAATCAAAATGTAAATATTCTTTAGATTATACGTGTGTTTGACTTAAGGATTTTAAAATCAGTCTATCTCATATTAACTTACATTTTCCCTGGGGCTGTATTTATACACTTCCACACACCTGCCTGCAGGCATTGTTTGAGTTTCACCTGTGAAATATAAATCTGTAAAGTCCATCAGACTATCCAGTTAGCTGTGATTTTTCTGAGTGGAGGATGTGTTTTGCTTTGCAGCTTTCATCAGTCCCTGTAACTGATCTTGGAAGAAGCAAACTCAAACTATAATTTTATTTGGAAAGAGTTAATAAAGAACTGTTAGGGGCTCCAGTAGATGCTGTTGCCAGCCAGATTGTCCTTGTACCAAGGACACGTTCTTGGGGAATAAGGCAACTTGTGCCGCCAAAGACAGTGTCTCTGGCTAAACAGATACTTCTATAGTTCTGCAGACTGAAGCGTTTCCCTGGTTTACATGCACTCCTTTGAAATGTCTTTAGCATTCTGGGAAAGACACAGCTTGAGTAGCTTTTTCTGCGAAGTATGTAATAACCTGTCCTGGTTTGAAGGACAGGTCTCTGCTAGGGAAGGCAGGAGCCTCCCTCGGAATGAAGAATGTGAACCCCTCCCCTCCGAATTATTGTAATTTTGAAATTAAGGGGGTCTCAGGCAAAGATATGGGAGTAGGAATAACAGTTTTTTACTAGGATTTATAACAGAGCAAACAAACAACAACTTTTATGGCACTAACAACAAACAGAACCAAGAACCCGGTCCCGACCCCCTGGCCTGAAGGCACTTCCCCCCCCCTCAGTGCAGTGATGGTCACAGCCGGCAGGGAGCACGTGCTATGGTGGTTCAGTCAGCAGGGGAAAACAAAACGGAAGAGAGGTTTTGCTTCACAAACCTCCTTGGAGCAGTCGATTCCAGTGCCCCAGCAGGATTCTTGGAAAGCAGCAAACTGGGAGGGCAGGACGTCTCGGCAGGCGGGGGAGCGGGGCTGCAGCGCAGTGAAACCCAGAGCAGTGCCGAAGGAGCGGTGGGGGCGGGGGGCAGCAGCCGCCCGGCTCCTAGCCCAGCGAGGAGAGGCGAGCTCAGGGATTCCGGGCACCCGAGCAGATGACAACAGGCTCAGCGGCTGCTCTCACAAGCAGAGGCTCACCCCAAGAGGCAGAAGAAAACAGCTCCAAGCCAGGGCTCCAGCAGCAGCAGCGAAAAAAAAACTTCTCTCTCGCAGAGCTGTCTCTTCCCGTGTCCTCCTCCGAAAGCCAGTCCCGCTCCGCCCCTGCCCTCCCCTTTTACCAGTCCCCAATTCTCGAGATATTCCTCCACCCCCGCCCTTCGAGAGAAAACTCCCCAACAGAACAGTAAACATAGATGGGCCTTTTCTTTAGGCCTAGGTATAGCCTTTGTTTTTCTTAAGTACTCAGTAATTAAGGCTATTTAGCAACTGAATGGAAAAAAATTCTACACTGTTAAAAGGAAACAAAAGGAAAGACAACCCAACTCCCAACATAACCTTAGAAAATTTTGCTTACATTTATTTTGTATTTTGAAATAGAAATAATGGCTAGGGAGAAAATGGCACATCCATAAGTCATCATATTTTCAGGAGTAAACCTGTTATTTGCAGTGTTATTGGATATTAAAGCTATAGATATTAAGCTTAGATCACTAAATCTTAGCTTTTTTTAACTGATTTTGCATGTTTTGGAAGAATATATGGGTCTTGTGGCCATTGTATCAACTAGCTTCCCATTGCCCTTACGCTTTTGTTCAAAGGAATCACATTTCTCATTCACAGGAAGAAAAAAAAATCCCTCAGGTAGTTGTTTATAATTAGAACATCCTTTTTTTCTATACAGACACAAATGATAAAAAAATGTAGCTATGGTTAATAAATGCCTTTTCCACAAAACCCAAAGAATGCCTTATTGACTGAAGTAATAAGGTTATTTTCATCTCTGGAACAATCTTTTTCTTCATAAAAATATTTTTGCTATCTTGTACTGTGACTGTATTAGGTGAAAGACTAAGATGAACAATGTCAAAAATTTGCAGTTTCATTTATGGAAGTAAGTCTTGAAAACTTTTGTTCTGGTCATAGTTTTAATACCCTATCAGATGCCGTTCTTCTAAGGTCTGACTTAACCTTACACAGGGGTACATGATAACCTGATACTACTAAAGGGAATTATTCTATAGGTATAACTGTGTTCAAGAAAGTCTATGTAGTGAAAAACTTGCATGTAAAATCTACAAAATATTTTATATAATTACTTTAGCAAATAG
Organism: Picathartes gymnocephalus; assembly: GCA_013390045.1. Lineage (NCBI taxonomy): Eukaryota > Metazoa > Chordata > Aves > Passeriformes > Picathartidae > Picathartes > Picathartes gymnocephalus. Next base: position 13,329 of record WEKY01058493.1, on the reverse strand, counting down.
CTTTCCAAAATGAAGTGTAAAATTTTTTTTAACAAAAAGCAGTCAGTGGCTCAGCTTGGAATTTTCAATAGTATTATTAAGAAGAGAGTTTAGAAAAAACCAGCCACAAATAAATACAATATGAAACTTAAGTACAAAAATAAGCATTTTCCTATTTGGTAACATATGCAATTTAAAATCTGGAGATCTAATCTGGATTCCTGTTTGCTAGCTGGAACCATTTTATGGGATTGTAGAATGATGGTAGCAAACAGATTAACCTGCATGGCAGACCATGCTGTGGGTATGAGATAGTCCTCACCTTAGTGCAGCGTTATGAAATCAAAATTATGTCCAATGGGTCTTTAGGAAGTTCTCTGCTGACTGTAATAATAACATGAGGCCAGGAGAGCAGGCTTAAAGCTTTGCTATGGCCAGTTCTTAACTTAGTCACCGTATGCTTTATGACTTTATTATAAATAAAACATGCTACTTTATTCCCCCGATTTTCTTTTTTTTTCTGCAGTCCCTTCTCTTCAAGGTTAGTAATGACTATTTTCAGCAGCCCTTAGCAATGCTAGTAAAACTCCAACTAGTCCTCGTACATTAAAAATATCGCTAACATTCCCTGATGATTTAAAGCCAAAATAGAGAGTCTGTGGAAAGTCTACATTTTCTCCATTAGGGGGAATCCTTGCTCTGTCTTCTGAAGGGTTCGCTTTCTCCTAATGCAGCTTAAAGTTATTTTTTACATTAAGAAATGCTGAACCCTGTAGTTCTGTTTCTGAAGTCTCTGTTTAAAGTAGTGGTCAGATCACTGATGCTTAGAGTTTAACATTTCAGTGTGTGCGAGAGGAAGGCTGAGTTCTGTTGATTTGTGCAAGAGCATAGAGTTCTTTTTGTTCCCTTCTGTACGTTATTGCCTGTTGCATGAAAAGCATAGTCCTTGCACAGAAAAGTCAAACAGTTCAAAGACTGATCAGGAGACTCCTTTCAGAATACGTCACTTTTTGAAAGAGTCAGCATAGTGAAGAGTTCAGGGGCAACTACTGTAAAAGTTCTTTCTTCCACCAGCTTTTGTTTTTATCCAACTGTGGCTCCATCACTTGAGCAGTTCAAAATATTCTACAGAAAAGTAACATCCTTATGGAGCTAATTTGCTTAGTCGGAAAAAACCCCATCATTTTAAAAAGATACATTTTAAATCACTGTGATGATGGTGAATCTTATGAGGGTTGCTAAAATTTAGCCTTGACTAAAAATTTTTGCCTTTTAAAAATCTGAAGTCATGGAAAAGAGCTGTGGCAAAATCAGTACTTTTGGAAAAGTTCAACTTTTTCTTTTTTTCCAAATAGTAAAAGATCACTCACTTCTTAGTGAACTGGGAAATGATTGCAGAACTAGGAAATCATTCCAGTGTACATTGTGTTGTTTTTTTCCTGAATTTTGGCAGACATTTGAGAGCTAAATAGGTCTTTGGGGAGCAAAGTTTGATTTTATTAAGTGGGAGTGAGTAACAAAAGAAGGAGATAATTATACCTTTGAAAGGGAAGTGCTCTTTTTTGGGGAGAGTCTTTCATCTTTGTCAAATACTAAGCAATACAAAGCTACTCCTTTACTTTTTCTTTTTAGTTTTTTTTTTTTTTCTTTTGTTAGAAACAAGATAAGGAGGAAAAAACAAATGCGAATAAAAGTGGAAATATAGTTATTTCTCAGGTGAAAAGAAATTAAGTTATAGTTTTTCTACTGGCAGAACATGTGGTCAGAACAAATCAATGCTGAGGATAGAGGTTTCTATGGCACTGTCAGGCAAACAGCAAAGTAACAAAAATACCTCTTTGCAATGGTCATGGTCAGTGTATCCACATAGATGCAGTCCCTGTACTTGAGGCTGAAAGGACCAGAGAAAGCTGGTCTGACTGAAGCTATGCAATTTCCACTTTGGGAACATCTACCTACAATATCCACCACAGGCTCATTCGTGGACAAAGTGTTGCCATTTTTAGTATTTTAGTTCAGCTGAAGCTAAAATAACTTTAGGAGGTACTGAGGAAATCTGTTCTTGGAATCTGAAAGGCTAAGATGATAGATATCTAGTGATGCCAATGAAGATTCCAGAACATTTCTAATAGACAAAAAAGGTGTTGCGAAGCTTCAGTGATGTGGCATAAAAAATAATCTTCAGAAAATTTCTGAATTTAAAAAATTGCTTTAGGACCAGATTTGGAAAGGTTCACATGGAGCAGAAGAATTCCTGATCAGCAACACCAAGCCTCAAGAATGGTCAGTTCTATCAAGCTCTCTAAATACAGCAACAGTAGCACTCAGGGCCCCATAGCCTTCAGGCAGCATTCATTCTCAAAACTAAAAATGACATAAAAAATCAAAGTCTTTTGTTCCACCTGCCCCCTGAGTACAAATAGTTTCAGACAAAATAGGAACTGACCCTGCCTATGCTTTTACAGAAGTCAAGTTATCCTCAAAGAACAGTAGATAATATCAATACCAGATTGATAGTATTGTACCTGGTGAAGATTTAGTTAGCTGACTCTGCCTTATGGGGAAAACTGGGATATGTGTGGCTGAGGCAACAAATGGGCCAAAATTTGAAGTACATTCTTTAGTGGTTTCTCTTTTATATCTCTTTAGCAACTGTGTGTTCATGTAGATCACATGACTCCATACTGTAAGTGCGAAAGAATATCTATGTTTTGGGCTGTTATTTTATTTTCATGTTCCAATAACTGCACTAGTTTTTGTTTAGACATCATAATAGTGGTGGCTTAATATAGCAGAATAAAAACAACCTATTGAAAAACTAACGATAGCAGTGGATTTTACATACTCCATTTTTCAGAGTAAAAGGTGAAAAGAATAGATATTCCTTTTATGTGAAAGATGCATGGTATAATTCCCAACCAGAATTTTTTTTTTTGGTAATTATATGAAAATGTAAATGAAAAAAATATTTTTATATTCGAACCAACCTAACATATAGTTTATGTGATTATAGGAAAAAAGGATTATTGTATAAGATACTTAAAAGAAGTGAATTGAATTGTGCATGGAAATCAACACACACTGAATTCTTGAAGGGTACAGAGAGTGTCTGTGTTAGATCAGATCATATCTTTACAAGAAATTATAGGAATTTATGAATATCTACTACTTTACAGCTTATTGAGGATCTTACACTTTTGTCTTTTGTCTTGGAAAGACTTTTAAAAAGTAGTGCAGAAGACACTATTATAACTAAGGAAGAGTGGAAAAGAACTGACCTATTCCAAAAATGGACTTGGCAGCTAACTCTGGAGCTAGTGTTTCCAATGCAATGTGTTTTACTATAAGAGATAGAGGGTGTAGACTGAGAAGTCAGAAATATAATTCATAGAATTAAAGTGTTTCCCAGATAAATCCACAAAAATATTTTCTTAGCATTCTGTTGTTTGTTGAGTTGATAAGGACTGAAGATTTCTGCCTCCTAAGGGAGGACCCAGCTGGGATGTCAGAAAAGCAATTCCTGCTGACCTTGCTTCCAGCTATCAGATGCTTTTTCATCTTCGTTTCCAGCATGACTTCTGCCATTGTTTGTGTGATTTTTTTTTTTTAATAACAAAACAACAAAAGGGGCGATAGGAGGCTGATCTCAGCAGAAGTTGTGACCTGAGGCAGGAAGGAAATGTGAAGGCAGAGGGTCTGGCAGCAGGTAAGTGGCAATCATAATGAATGGAGTTTGGTGCACAGGTGAACAGACAGGAGTTTATTGGAAATCTGGAAGTATCTAACAGAGGTGATGGCAGGAAGTAAAGGTGAGGGAGAAGTGAAGGCCAAGTATTCTGCACAGAAAAAAGCCAGAGATTTTTATTTTTGTTTTTTTAAATGTAGTCAGGCATATTTCTTTCAAAGCAGGAAGTTACATGTGAAGAAAAAAGCACCACTGTGAACTGTAAGAGCATCAACAACTGCTTCAGTTGGAGGACTTGTGACACTTATGGCTTCAAGGAAGATATCCAAGCTACTGGGAAAACAGCAATACCATTCCACATAGGGCAATGATGAAATTATTTGAACACAGCTATGATTAAAAAAAAAGACCAAACTTTAATGATTACATGATGGCATAACTATGCTTCAAGAGCTACAAGCTAAATCTTGGCTGCATTATAAGCTATGTGACCTCAGGGTTTTCACACTTATGTAGAGGAGTCCATATTAATTTTGTAAACTGGTATAGAAAAATGTAATTTAAGGAGCGAAACTTTCTAGAGTACAAAAATGAGAATTGTGGCAAAATACTTGTCTCTTTCTGCACAAATCACTGTAGCATTACTGCCACAATGTGTATATTCAATGGATAGAGTGGCAAGAAAATACTTTTAGTCGAATTAAAAAAAATCACAATTTTCACACTTCGATCAAAGGAAATTATATTTTTAGTCATATTTAATTTGACTTTTGATTTTTATCTTCTGATTTGTTTTTTCTTATTTCTCTTCTATTTCCTACAGCATTTTCAAAGGATTGAATGATCATCTGTATTAACAGCTTATATCTTCTCGTTTTCCTAACAGTTCTCTCCCTCACTCATTAGTCTTTTCAAAGCAAATAGATCTTTGGTGATTTGGTGGATGAAAATGTGTCCCTCTTTGTCGATATTGAATCAGTCTCTCCATGTGATGACATGGCATCTGAATCTGGTTAATGACATGGCACACGAGTCAGTACTTAATTAATAAAAAATAATGGTGTACAGAGACAATGTGCTGATGCAGAGACACTGTGTGTAGCACAGATGAGATGTATGAAATTGACATCTTGCATTCTGTGTGAAAAATTCTTGGGTTTGCAAACTGAAATATAGGCAATAATCTATTCTCCCACAGATTTCAGAGACACTCATCATTTTTCTCTGCTGTTAGAGGTCCCAAATGTTCAAAAGCCCGGACGTAAATGTCTTTGAACTATTTAATCTCCTTTTCATTTTCCACTTCTCTGGTTACTTATAAAATGGAGATGAAGAATGTTTAGCCAATGCCAAGGTTGTATTTCAACATTTTCTCACAATGTATTTAATGGAGTCTTAAAAAGATGTATATTGAAGTAATTACTGAAGCGTTAGAGGAATTTATTTTAATAGTAGCTTTCATGGACTTTAGTTTCAGCTGCATTCACTAATTTCTTTTCCAGTTTCTTAATATCCTTTCAGAAAGTGGAGTTTGCCTTATATTTACTGTTGTGCTGTAATGCTTTCTACGTATATACTTTGACTTTCTAGAAGCTTTTTTTGTTTTGTTTTCAGGAAGCATCTCTGGGTATTTCTTTATCCATGCATTTGATTTGCCACTCTGAACCCCTTTCTTGTTGGTGTCAGTCTTCTGGAGTGAAGAACACTCATATGGCTCTGCTAGAAGTATGCAAGGCTCTGCAAAAAGGGCAAGGTTGCCTAGAGATTTCAACTATTTGTTTAATAGTTTTAGAACAATTTAAACTTGAAAGCAGCAACAAATTTTCCTTATTTTAGATCCAATGACAAACTACATATTGGTTTTGGCATTATGAAAACAAGCAGCTGCCAGGCAGGATACTCCATGTTGCCTTGACTGACAGTTAGAAATTCTACTGAATAACATTTGAAGTACGGGGGCTTGTTCAGGGCTAATCCCAAGGGAGGTTTCTGATAGCTGAACTTTAGTATAGGCCATCTCCTTAGCAGTCAAACAAAATAACCTCAGTGACAATAGAGTGGCTCAAAATCAAAAGCTCGTTTAAAAAGATAGATTTGAATTGGGAGTACATTCATGAAGAGAAGAAACTGACACATCCTTTGGTGTTTGACTGTGCTTACTTTAAATGGCCTTAGTGTAAAACCCAGAGGAGACCTTCCCTGAGTTTCTAAAAGGTCAATTTACTTGTGATATGGGATGAAATTTAGCCTGCTTCTTGCATTTAAATAGGAGGCCTTTCATTGTGTTGCTGTGGGTAATTGATTGGTAACATTGAAATGAAAAAACTCCCAAACATGTAGGACTACAGCAAACAGCTCGGTTAGTGTGTCTATGTGACTCTCCACATACACACAGTAGATGTTTTCATGGATTGTATAGAGGCATAACCAATATGGGCTTTCAGAATTTGATGATGTTGCTTTTTGAAGCATGTATGTTCTGCTGTTATGAAATACAAGCCCTAATAAATGGGAAAGTTAATGATCAGGAAAACTATGTTCTCATATCCCTGGCAGATTACTGATTTCCTGCCTTACTTTCTAGATTATTTTTTCTTCTTCTATTCTGCAGCTTTTGCAGAAGTGTACAGTAGCTTAGAAATGAGCTGCTAATAGTGAAGTATGGTACTATTCATCAGAGGAACAAATTCCTCTGGACTGGTGACATATTTGCTCTTGACTTGTGTAGAGTTATATTCACAATATTTTTATGCAAAGGGTCATTATATCCCCTTGTAAATGTGTTGTGTCTGTATCTGATACTAGATTCATACATTTGAATGCAAAGTGTCTGTGATGCATACATAGCTTGGATAAACATTTACATTCCCTTAATGAGTCTTCCTTTTCAACTTTTATTTATGCTGTTTAAGTCAGCCTGAATTGGTACTTGTTTATCAGATTATTAATTACAGCTCTGAGTAAATGAACTTAGATTTAGGCAACAGACATTGCAGTTAAAATCTCTCTCTTAGACCTAAATTTTCTGGATAATACTTTATATAAGTTCCAGTTGCCACCTATACAATATTCTTGTAAGTAGTGACAGATGTGAACTATTCATCCTAAATTTTACACTCTTTCTCTAGACATGATTTTGCATCTAAGGCAAAATTTAGAGTGACTCACCATTCCTATTTGCCAAATATCCTTAAATATTTAGATGTGGCTCAGATGATATAAGCGAACAAGTATTGAAGATTTTTCAACTGAAGAAAGGAAATAATGAAGCTTATTTTTTGCTTTTAAACTTTAAACTCTACCCATTAAACAGCTAGAAGGCCTTAACTATAATATCAAACATCAGACATGCTTCCAAACCTGGTTCCAGTAGGTTATGTCTTCATTCTACTCTTTTATCTATTAAGGTGTTGTAACCACATACCGAAGTAGTTACTGTTACTGAGAAGCATTTTGTCACCACAGAAGTCTACTTTATAGCTATGCAGATGGTAAAGTAGCACCTGCACAATAATGAAGTGATAATTGTGAAGAGGCATTTTTACTTTTAAGACAACTCATAAGTTTCATGTTGCTTTTTGTAATTCATAACCTTTTATTACTTGCCGACCTGGTGAGTATGTATGTACAAAATGCATGTGGTTGTGAAAGTTGTAGACCCATACTTTTAAGACATTGGGAGCATTGGTGGCTTCTACCAGTGTGGTTATCTGTGTTGTCTTCCTGGCTAAAAAATAGCATTTTTTTTGTTTTGTCCAGGTTTTGTTTTGCCAGATTGAGTTACGATGAAGAAATGACTCTTGTCTCTTTTATCAGCACAGTTCGTAAGTGCTGCCTTGAATTGCTCTGAAAATCTCTGCTGCTACAGACCTGATCTAATTCACACAGGAGTTTATGATTTTGGATTAATAATAGAAGGTATATGGGAAGATCTTAATTTCTACTTTTCAGCCCTTGACAAACAAATATAAAAATATAAATGCAAAATTTTGAGTGAGCTCACCTTAATAAAACTAATTATGCACCAGATACATCTTATGTACATGTTAATTGCATTTTAGTATCTATCTGGCAGTAGTTAAGATTTTATTCAATGAGGCATAAATATGACTTTGATTCAAAGAGCTGCCCTATCATATTAATAAGCAAAATTATGGGCTGTGTAAATATAGTCTCTGTGCAATATTGATAGTCTTAACAGAGATGCTTTGGTTGAAATTTATCTGATACTTGAACCAGTAGCTGCATTCAGAGGTAAAAAAGGGATCACATGAGTGCATTCTTGGTACACAATTCCCCAATGGTTTAGCTACAGGAAAAAAACGCCTGTTGCTTGGGGTTCAAACTGCTTTCCTGGGATGGTTTATTTTGTCCTTTAATTTTGCTCTATGACTGTGGGGTTGTGGTGTTTTGTTTTTTTTTTTCCCCACATATTTCTTCTGTTCCTCTGTGACATAATTTTCTTCGTCTGTATTTCTGATTCTCTCTAACCACTATCCTGTTGCTTGATTCAGTGATACTTACATAGGGAGGGGAAACTGTGATGTACTTTTTACATGTTCACTTTAGCCCCAAATATTATAATCTTTCTTTGATAGTTCAGTTTAATAGTGAGTTGATTACCAAGGAGAAATTTTTCTTTAAAGATTTTCGACTTTATTTGGGATCTGGGAGAGAAACACTATTTTAATCTTACATACAAAAATAGGAACTGTCCTCTCTAGCTTATAACTCTTGCCTCAAAGGATATAACATTGCTTTCTAAGAGCTTACTCCTAACTCTAGTGAATTCAAGAGATGTCTGTTGTCTTTTACTACTCTCTTTACCTCAGAACACAAATGGTATACAACTATTTATTTTAAGTCACTTCAAGGGATATTTCTGGCTTTTGCAAACCTTGATCTTTATGTTGCTTCTCATCAAACAGGTTAATTTAAATAGGTCTGTTATATGAGAATTTTAATTTTCATTATCTTGACTCTTCTGGCAAGGTAATCAATAATTATACTCTCCATCTAGACAGTAGTAGATGACAAAATGTAGTAGATACTCGGATATATTAAGATCTTGCACATTGTGAAAAATAGTCCAGCCTAAGCTAAAAGTTAGGATAGTCACAGGTTTGCTTTCTAAGTGGAGAATCTAGTTCCTCAAGTTTTACTTAATTTGTTCATTTTGAAATACCTAGGTTAAAAAAAATCTAAATTCAAAGCTTGCTGAAATCAATGGAAGTTTGTCTCAATTTTTCTTTGATGTTTTTTTTCCATTTGATTTACTCTGAATTAAAGTTTTGTAGGGTTACTTCCTATGGTTTTGATTTTACTTGAAGCAAATTCTTTTGCGGTGCATCTTCAATTCCCTTGAAGCTGGGATGCTTTTTAAAAACTATGGAGTTGGACTCCAGTTCTAAATCCTGCTGAAGGAGAAAGAGAGAATTCATGGAATTTTGTTCTGTTGGGTACAGGTCTTCAGCTGAAACATATTTGCTGCTGACAAGGTTAAAAACTACTGAAATAGAATTGCTGTATATTCTTATTTCCTTTCCCCCCCCTTTATCCTGTCTCATAAAGCAATCAAATCCTGTTTTTGGAGTCTACCTTGACATGCCAAGTGTGACACTTTGCTATATCTTCCACCATTACCTCTGTGACATAATCTTCACATTCAAGCACTTAAATGTAAAGACTGAGAGGAATGGAAAAACTTTGTTCTATTCTGCCTAAAAATTGATAAAAACGCACTGTATGGGTTTTCTCTTCCTTCTGTGATTGAGTGGTGTTTGGTGTTTCCCCCAAAGAGGATGATGAATATGAACTCTAGTTCTGTGTTAAAGGCGATTGTGCGGATGGTTTTGGCTCTGCTAGCCTCAGTTTACAGTTTTTAAAAGAGCAATATATTCACTTAATTAGATCTCATTGGTATTTTAATATTTAAGATCTGTGAGACGATCAGGTGTAATAATGACGATGATTTTGGAAAAAAAGGAAAGAGAAGAAAAACTAATTACTTTGATTTCAGAGCAGGGAATGTGTGGAACAATATGTTGAACCCACAGGCACAAAGTGGAGTAACTTGCTGCTGATTTCACTTGCATATTCAGTGAGGTAGGACAATATGTAGTCATGCAAGTGATGCTCCTTAATAATTGTTTGTCCCAAGAGTGTAGGAGGGAAGAAAAAATTCAGGTGTATTGGTGTATTCAACTTGTTGCAGCAAACTGTCTCTTTAGTGTCTTAGTTCTGTATAATCTACTAAATTACTGCTGAACTACTATTACACTAGGATAGATCCTCAGAACTATTTTGTTAGTTGCTACAAAAAGTATATGCTGGATAGACTGATAAATATACTATAGCCACAGAGAAATAGTGAAGTTCACGTATTTGGAATCCTCTCCGAGCTTGGCAACTGAATGAACTTTGGACAGAATGGACTCTTCATTTGTTTCCTTCCAGAAGGGTTGGATTTTTAAAATTATTTTCTTTCAATCTAGGACATTGCTCTCATGCATTGGGTTTCCTGAGTACAAGATTGCTTACCAAATTTTGGCTAGAGCGAGTCCTGCGCTTCCCACATCCTTAATTTCATCTCTTCTGCCAGAGGGCACACAGCCTTGCTTTTCTC
>WEKY01058491.1:0-58854 GCA_013390045.1 Picathartes gymnocephalus | reverse complement strand
GAAAAAAAAAAAAAAAGAAAAAAAAAAAAAAAAAAAAAGGGGGAAGTCTTCTTTTAAATACTTAGGCTTTTCCCTAGTAAGATGTTGAGTTACCCCACAAACCTGTAAAGCTCTGAGGCATATTCTTACTGTTTAGTAAAAGAACATTCTCCCTTAATTAGTCTTCTCCATGCTTAAAATAAGGATGTGCTCGGCTAATTTCAGGAGATTTCTGCAGCTCTCCTTCTGGGACCCATGGCCACTGCCTTAAGAGATTCATTCTCCATATGCCTTGTATGAAGTGAAAATAAAACCATATTTCTTTGTCATTTGCCAGTGGCAGAAGACTTCAGGACTGGTATCCAGATGGAATGCTTCTTCTATAACCAGTAATTCTCTTGTATTTTGTGCACACTGCACATCTCATTCTCTTTCTTGTCACACATCCGTAGCTTTAAGTAGGTGGTTTATCATCCAGTAGAGCATTATCCCTCTTATGAATTTTCATCTCAGTTGTCTTATTTCTGTGTGAGCATACTGAGTTCATTACACTGTTTAAGAGTAATTTTCTTTTTACAGTGGCACTGCACAGGAATTTCTTTTTGGTACTAGATTCATTGAGTTTGACATCATAACTAGTTCTTGACTTCCTGGAAGGTTTTTCCCTCCTTGTTCCTCTCTGACGCTCAGGAGAATACCCCTTCCCCCTCACCAAATCTAGATTAAAGCTCTGCTAATAATCCCAGCTATTAGGATATCATCACAACAAAAAAGTAAAACATACATTCAGATATATGAAGCATATTTGCTAGGGTTTGAACCCAGACAGTAATAGTGCACATTAAGGTCTATGGTATAAGGAAATTATGGTAACCTCCTTCTGAAAATACAAGGAAAAAAATAAAAAGAAAAAAAAGAAAATGAAAAATAGAAGTAAAAAGTAATCAACAGATACATCCTTTCCAACTGTAGGAATGAAGCATAGAAGTGACAGTCTGACTGTAGGACTTTGCAATCCGTTCAAGAGATACATGGAAGTAAGGTCACTATGTTCAAGGTTGCAGATGATAAAAGGATTAGAAGATGAAACAAGGCTGAATGGTACGAACTAAGTCAGATTTTGATTGTTTGCATGAACAACATAGCAGATGGTAAAGGCATTTTGTTGTATAGAAAGATGCAATATGATTAGGCTGGGAGCAAGAAAACAAGATATACAATATGTGGCAAACGGCCCAATAATTTAGCACACTGATCAGGAAAACAATTTGAAGGTTATTATGGAAAATCATTTTAACCAGAAGCACAAAGCACAGTTGCAGTAAAAAAGGCAAACAAAACATTACTGTAAATGTGTAGATGGAAAGACTACAGTAAAAGAAAACATAATGATGTTATTGTGCACCTTCCATTAGGCTATATAGGAACTACCTATGCTGCACTGGCTAGTCCCTACAGGAAGAAAACACTGTTTTGGAGTGAAAAAAAGAAAAGGTCAGCAAAATTGTAATAAATCTTGACAAATACACGTTTATAAATACATGGCTTGAGCATTAAGTTTATAAAGGAATTTATGTGATAGGATTAGATGCAATAGTGTTTTTCTCTAATAATCCTAGATTTCAGATTTCAAGTCTAGAATCTCCGAGGACAGGTCTTTTTCTGCATACAATTAATCTTTTGATACCATTGTAGTAGTTAAGGAATAACATCAATAAGTGAGAGTTCCATTTACTCTAAGAATAATGTATATAACGTAAGGACAATTACTTTAAAAGGATGATGTATTCCAGCGTAGTTTCCTAAACTTGGAGTTAAATTTCCTCATTCTAACATGAACACTGAAACATAGCAAGAAGCTAGAAATAGATGTACAAAAATGTTACGGTCATTTTATCCACAATTAATGACAATAATCCAAAGTAAATGGTGTTTAAATAAATGCAAAACTCTAAATAAACCATCCCTGTATTAAGATAACTGTCATATTGAAGACATATTCAAGTTAAACCAGTAGAATCACCAAAATAGTACTTTAGGTATGACTAGTCAGAGACTAGATTCAACAGAAATTCAGTAAATAATTTCAATAATTCAGAAAGATAAATTCAGTAATGAAAGTTCAAGTCTAAAGGCAAAAATTCCTTACAAACATGGACTGAGTGTTCCAATATCATCACTTTTTCTTTATGGTGAGACTGACACAATTTTTGGGTTTCCTTTAAGGTAAAGCATTTGCTTACATTTAAAAGCTACATTTTTCTAATTCCACCTGCATTCAAAGTGCATAAAGCCCTAAACATTAGGATTTTAAGAAAACTGTATTATAAAATAACTCTTTAGCATCTGTTAACAACTACATTTTAAAACTTCTTATTCTTCTATGACATGTAAGCTGTTTTTTAAACAAAGAATTTCTTTTTCTGGAAGCAAAATTACTAACAATAAATAGCTATTTATTACCAGTGCCAAAATAATGTATGAGATAATAAATTCAGAGATGACCAATTTGTTTCCTAATAAACAATTTATTAGGAAGTTGTGGACCATTTTAGTGAGATCAGTTTCAAAAAAATTCTCTCCTTTTTACTAATATACTCTAGAATTTTTGAGAAACATGATAGTACAAGGTCTGGCACAGTTTTGTTATGTAAAAACTTCTACAGTTATCTGCATAAACTTGTATTGTTTAATCCTATTTCTATTTTTTCCCACAAAACAATGGGGTTTTACACCTCAAAATCCCCTGTTTCATATTTTGGTGCTGCTAGTAACTGCATGTCCCTTGTGCATCCAAAGTTGCCGGAGTTATACTCCTGTGTTCTAGAGGAACAGCTAAAAATTCAGTTAAATACATGGTACAAATGAAAGCACAAGGGTTCATGTTCTTTGACAAAGTGAACAGTATTACTATCCAAAGAAAAAAAAACATATTTAGACAAAATATCTCAAATTTAGGTATTAACTCCTTGTTACAGAGAGCAATTTCTACTACTAGAGCAAGTAGATAATTAAAAATGGGGAGGCAAAAAAAACATGCAGCCTTACTGGAGTAAGAAAAAAAATTTGAAACGAGAGGCCTGAGACCATAAGATCAAGACTAGCTCACTCATATAATTTTTTTTTTAAGTTGGAAGTAAGTGAGAGCTGAATCTGTCCTAGGAAGCCTTTTGATGTACACTGTAAGAGTAACTGACAGTGTCCTTCTGCGCAAGTACTGTGTATGATGGGGGTTTGCAGAAACTGGTACAAAAACAGTAATGCAGGGAAACAGCAAAGTGCTTTTGTTGCTTCTTAGCCTGAGGTAATACTTAGGAAAGTGATTTGTGCTGTTGCGACTTTATAAAGGAACACAAAACATCACAAATGTAGCATCTTTGGGATCCCCAATTTTCTTCTGAGCACCACGTGTCATTTCCAGGTATAGTACAAACATCTGTATCAGCTTTCAATGCTTTTACATGTTTTGAAAATATTAACCTTACGCTTGCATTTGGCAAAACAATTAAACATGGGATTAACTTGAAAAAAATTTTTTAAAAATTCAGTGATGTTTTTTCAACTAAGTCCACATTCAGATGGGTAATAAAACAGGTGTTCCCTCAGATTATTTAAGAAGATAAAGCAGGATATATCAGTACATGCTCAACTGGTGCCTTCATCTGTTTAAGAGATGCATAGAAATAAGGAACTAATTTGTAACAGCCAGTATCTGCTTGCAAATGAAAAAAAAACCACAACCAAACCTAGAAAACCAGGTGTGTTCATCAGATGCTCAACTTCCCATAAATCATTCAGTCTACTGCAATAATAACCACCTCTCCAGGAAATATATGAACCCAGTGCCTTTACTCACTGACTGGTTAGATTAATAGCGAATCCCTGTTTTGAGCTTCAAATTACGAATTTTATATGATCAATTAAATCAGAGCATGCATGAGTTATCTAATCACACATAGCTTTATCAGGAGACTTTTTAAATTAAAAATCTCTCTGAGAAAGAGGTCAATATAAAATACTACCCTCAATAAACAGTTCTTAAAAGCAGTTTTACACTCAGGTCTCCCTATGACAGTTAAGTTTACAACAAAACAAACAATCAGACATTCAAAAGTTATTTATTCCTTCTACTTTCCTCTGGATAAATCAATTACAGTGATACAAATTATTTAGACATTTCACTTTTTTTAAAGGTCTTTTTTTCACTGGGACTTATTTAACAAATTCAAATTATTTCAGAATCTCCACATGAATACGGATAATAAAAAAAAAATTTAAGCGAAAACATAAACATTTGCATTTTTCCTTAGGAATAGCAAGGTTGTGATTACATACTAATCTCCCTCAAGCATTCCTTTCTAATATTTGTGAGTGCATATATTTATTATGACATCATAAACCTGTAGAAGAGAAACAAAAGATGATTTTTTACAAACACTTCTCACGCTATGAACAAATAATAGTGTCCTCAAATACTCTAAAATTCAATAATTTCTAACTTTATTGGTCAAAATAGATGAGAAAAAGTATTTGTTGCATATGGAAACTCTTCAATATTTTTTATTCAGACTTTCAAATAAATTATCTATTAAGAACAGTATTTAGTTATAACCCATCTAGAGAACTTTCATGTGATTTAAAATAAAAATAATCAAGCCACACTTAACCAAAACTGCTATGAAAGTTTCTCAAGTCATGTGTATTACCTAACAAAGTTTTTTTTTTTTCTGTATTAGAATAGGTCTGACAGGAAGATTCAGACCGAGATAAAAACATTCAGTTATAAATATTACAGATACAAAAAGGAAAATATCTATTCATTGTTATTAGCAGGAAATGTTTTAACCTTCAAAGAGATTGGACTGCTTTATATAACAAAGAAGGAATGAAGTGTGAAGTTTCATTATCTAGCAGAAGGAAATTAAAAGATGGGGAGAAAAAAAGTCGAATTTTAATAGCTTAAATTGTTGAGTCAATCAGTACCCAATTACTTTCTTTCTTGGCTGCACTACATTTCAACATTATTATTTGTACTATTTTATGTTAATGGCATGCCAGCTGATATTGCTTTTGGTTCTGTCAAACTTTGTTGAAAATGTGCTCAAGGAAAGCAGGAGACTAATCAGCTACTGTTCATTTAATATAAAAAATAAGGAATTATCTTCTTTTTGGGATAATTAGCAGGTCGCACAACAAATTTATTCCCTATCTTTCTATTTCCCATCTTTCTATTTCCCCTTCTCACCCTACTCCCATCAGTAAAGTCCATAGCCTGCTTTAGCAATAAAGAAGTATTTATAGAGTGCATGTCCATGTAGGCATTTCAGTAAAAGATCTGTAAGAAAAAAGACAATGAAAAAAGCTGAGAGTAAATAACAAGAAAATTCTAGCTACAAATACTAAAACTCTGGTATAGACAATGAGAGAAAGCTTAGAGGAAGTGAGGGATAAGCACTGAAGGATTAGACTCCAGGAAAAGATATCTTACCATAAAAACAAAATAAAACAAAAAAGGCTTCAACATCCAAAAAAACTGGATGTGCAATTTAGGCTGGTTTCCTGCTTTAAAGTGAAAAGTATAATGAGTACAAAGCTGTTATGTCAGGTGTATTTTCAAGACCTACAGAATACTGAATTTAATTGAGTCAAAAGATTTTGTGTTGGAGCACAAGGACACAACATACATAAATGATCAAACTTGCCAAGAGTAGAAGGATGAAAGGCAAGATCTGCTAAAAGAATCATAGAGTAAGTCTTGCAAGTCAAACAAAACTCCCAGTGCAAGTAAATGCAATTTTCCGATTGCTCATATGTAGACAGGAAATGGTTGAAAGGGCTCTACTTCTATGTAGCCTTCATTTTTTATGTGATTGGAGCAGATGAATATTTCTAATGGTTATTTTTAAATTTGTGTTACAATAGAGGAACAACAATTTCCTATCTGTGTTTTTCTAGTATTCTTTGCTTAAGATATCAAATGTAAAGACTGAAGAATAATAAAGCACAATCATATTGACCTCCCTGACAAAAGAAGCTCCAAGACTGCAATTTACATTATGTAGATATTGTTGCTTGTGAACTAGGAATGCTGGTTACTTTTAAAATAATACAGGAATAAAATGAAGCTATCCCATTTCTCCGCAGACATTTTTCTCAGTGCAAAATTACATGGTGTTTCTATCTTCCAAAGCTAAAAAAAGGCAGACAAGAACTAGCAGAAGAAATTCCAACCCCCTGACATGTTTCTGCATCAAGAATAAAAAAACTAAAAAGCTTACTACCATTCCAATAATCACTGCATTATTCCCATTTCTTTTATCTCTTTATCCATTATTGAGGACAATACATGATGTTATAAGCTTGTAGATCTGGAGAAGAAAGTTATTTTTTTCTTAACTCTATTTAATTACTCAGTTTCTTAATAATTTGGTTAAATCATCCAAATGTGGCTCTTCAGTGCAATCTGTATTACTTTTTTTTGTAAATTTTGAAGTCCACCTGCACAGCTGGAACCGTTTCAGCTTAAATGTGTGTAGAATACATTCAGAATACATTGTGTCATAATAATAATTAAACCACGTACTCTTTGGAAAAACTCAGCTTATTACTGAATATTTCTGTATTGTAGAAATTTAGAATTTCTATTAAAATGTCTATTTATTAACTTTTTTATCTGTAAGGAAAATACCCTTTTCAATTTAAAATATTTTCATCTCATATCATTAAAATGCCAACATTAAAATTAATTCCAAGGTTTTTTTTCGGTGAGATTTTTTGAATTATAATGATAGTGCAGTGGGATTTGAAAGGCAATGAGAATTTGAGTGGGAAAGTTTGGTCCAACTTATACGGACATTCATTTTTTTATATCAATATATGTCGCCTATGGCTCTGTAGGCATTCTGTTTACTTCTCTGAAAAGGATCCTTTCTTGTATATTTAGCTAAAGATTAATCTGCACTTGGATTTACTAAAGACCTCAAAAACCTTGCCATATATATCACAAGATTTTAACTGTAGACAGCATTTTACTTTCATACATTTTGCTCTGATAACATATATTCAAGACTCCAGATGGATGCATGAATCACAGAATCACAGAATATTCTGAGTTTAAAGGGACCGACAAGGATCATTCAACTCCTGAAAGAATGGCCGATACAGGGATCAAACCCACAACCTTGGCGCTATTAACACCCAGCTCTAAGCAACTGAGTTAATCTGTGTCAATAAATATAACTGAAACATTAAAAACAAAGGAATTAATATCTTTTCTTTAGTTCAACAAGGAGAAAGAGAAGAAAAATTATTGTAATAAACTAGCCTCTAAGCCAAATTATTGTTCATGTTATTTGAAAGCAATTTGTAATCCAGACTTAATATTGAATGTTTTTCAGACTAATACATCATTCCAGTTTGTAAGGTTTCTTTCAGGCTTAGCATTCTGTTTCTTTGTTTTCAAGTCTGCTAAGGTAAAAAAAATATTTCTGCCTACTGTTCCTCATCCAAACTCCTGAGCTTAATAAAACATATGAGTCTTGTAATATGTCATCAGTGTAAAGCAGTTTTTCAATAGGACAACATGCTCCATGCCAAAGTATATTTTTCAGTCATAAAAAAAAAAATTCATGAAGTTCTGAACTGTGGATATTTAGTAGCTAGACTTACTGTAAATTATTGTGATGCTTAGAACCTATAGCAACTGTCTGTATAACCAATGCAACAGGTTGTGCTTATGACAGATTGAGACAGTGGAAAGGATTAGTTGAGGACAGACTACCTCATCATTAAATTAAGCAAAAATTGTTCAACCTTAGAAACATACAACAAGGTTTTTACTTTTAATTAAGTTTTAACTGCTGTTTATGCAAATTCTCCTCTAAATCAGTATCAAACATGTCCTAAAGCTATTCATACATAAAGCTAATTCATTCTGTGCTTGACAATCCTGCTACTGAAGCAATGTCAGCAAAATAGCTGATTATATTAGATGTGATTGAGGCTCATTTGCAATTTCTGATTAAACTGCTTTTATTGTACTAGATTGTAATGCTAATCAGAATTATCTAGGTGCTGAAACATGACCACAGCTGATCACAGAATGAGTTTTAAGAAGATCAGACAGAAAACCATAAATGGGACTAACCTGCAGTGTGTTTATTGGCATTAGCAATAGAGCAAAACAAACTACTGTTCACAGAAATTTTAATTTTGAGATTTCATTTTATATGACTCAGAGGTAGAGGTTCAAAGGCATGACTTTGTGTTTTAATTAAAATTTTACAAGGCTCCAAGGTAAATATTTGTACTTTATGCTTAAACAAAAGGACTTTACTCTGTGTTCAAATATAAAGCAGGACCAGTACCCTGCATAATATTTTCCTTTTCTTCTGTACCAAAGTAATTGCATATGAAGGTTTGAACACTCACAAACTCACCATTCAGCTCAAACTCTGAGTAGCAGATAATGCTAAGCAAACCAGATGAACGTGCTTTTTGCTAGGCAAAAAGTAACAATGCTCTTAGTCATTTTGCAAATAAGGATATAAAATAATTCCCTACTGTCAGGAATAGCTTTGTTTAAGCAAATCATTACCTTATTCTTTTTTCTCTGTATTGATGATAGAGGCAGCTGTGAAGATTTGGAAAAACCCCTTCATCTTAGCATTCAAAGCTTTGGGTTTCCTATGGGATAATTTAGAAACACCCAAGCAGAGTGAAATAAGGTTCCTTGTCACATGAGGGCCTGCTAGCTGCTACAGCATAGTGAAACACTAAGGCCAGTGTAGCCAAAGTACCCTTGGGGTAACTCTCTGGTAAGAGTTGGGTAACTCTGGTACCAGAGCAGGGGGCAGTGCAGCCCGCCCAGCCCCTGGGACTCTGGCCAGGCAGGATGGAGCCCCGCATGTCCCTGCTGCCTCCTGAACACCTGCAGGCAGTGGCTCCTGCTGGCTCAGGGAGCAATTTCAACATGTCCCACAGGCAAGGAGAAAGAGGACCTGAGCTCCTTGTCAGCCCTCCTTCTGCCTTGCAAGGATCTCAGGGCACACAAAGGTGTATGACTGGTCCCAAGTTCATCGAAGTTCAGGGGGAAATCTGTTATCTCGTGGGTGAGACACTGTCTCTTAGGAGCCTGAAGCAGAACTCCTCTCCAGACAAAAGAGCTTTGAGTTCAGAGGAAAACTCTGATCTTCATAAATCTGCAGTTCTTGTCTCAGGCTGCACTGTAATGCAAACATCTGATTTTCCAGAAGGGCTGAAAATGGTGAATTTTCTCTCTCTCTCTTTTTCTTATGGCTTTCTATATTTTTACTTACAACCTTAGGATCATGAAGGAAATATAAAAAGCTGTCTGTGGCTTGGCAAAAATAAGAACACAATAAAAACTGTTCAATCTTTGTCAAAACTTTAATGCTTACTAGGCTGTTTAATTAGACTGCTTCTAATTAGCGGTATTCTCTTTAGTGGTGGTGTGGCGGTGTCAAATATACCGAATTAAAATAGTTCACTGATTACGCACCAAAAATTATGAAACTTCATGCTTCATTCAGTATGTTCGCTCAACTCTGAAAAGGAAAGATATTTTTCAAAAATATATTTTTTGAAGCTATTGCGATTTTGATTTCAGCTGTCACAATAATTTCATGGAGTTCCCTACTATTCTTTTCCATGTGTAATTCCTGTAAAACACTGAATCGAAAGATTACAATTCATCAAAACCCAATTGTTTTCCACTAGTAGGTTTTGGATTCAGTCTCAAAGAAATAGCTTTTCCTATTTAGCCAAAAATAATTTATAAAACCTTAGGTTAAACAAGGTGACCTCCAGAATACTCATCATTTAGAAGGACTTCTGCAACTGAAGATGCTACTTTGTTAGTCTCTGCCAACTGTTTCTAAAATTCTGATTAAAATAAACCTGAAGAATTTTTTTTCAGCATGAAGGCAAACTTTTACAAACTTCCAGGAGTGAAGTAGCATGCTATTTATCAGTCAAATGTAGAAGTTGACATTCTTTTCCACCAGGTTCTGATTAACTTGAAGTATTACAGCAAAAAATTAGTAGACAACTTATGAAAAATACTTAATCTGCTCTTAGATAAAAGAGATTAATGAAATTTACTTAAACTACCTTATTCTGGCTGTCACTCAATCGCCATGGTAAGGTGATCACAAACTCCTACTCCATGAGACGCCCATGGAAGGCCTTCCTTTGGAAAATATTATCTTTTCTTGCTATTCCAGGTAAGTGATGTGCACTCTGCTTGCTGCACTGTGGGGCTATTTAGAGTGGTATAGATACTGCCATCACTCCACATTGCCTTGTCTCTATTTCAGAAAATTGGTTCCCTCTAACACTTTCAAATGTAAAATATAAATAAGGAACAACCTATGATACCAATTTTAGACATGCAGAGGCACATTTGCCAATAACCTGTGAAGAGAAAAAAAATGAAGAATCCAATAGTCAGCCAACACTGAAATCCACACCATAAGCAGAAAACCTATGCTCCCTAACAGAGGATAAAAGTTTATTTCTTCTAGCTTCTTTCTCCATTCATAACTTCTGTTACTTAATATGATGAAAATGAGATGTCTAATCTCAAATGTTCAACAGTGTTCTGAGAACTCTTATATATGGCAAGTATTGCAAACTTTCTGATTCCTGCAAAAGGGAGTATTTACAGAGCTCTCTGCATGATGCCCTGGAGGCCCCTTAAACCATTATAAATGGCTTTGGAGAAGAAGCAATTGGACTTACAGATCAGAAACTTGCTGCAGAAAGCTTACAAATAAATGGAATAAAGACACTTGGGAATGAAACCTCTCATTTTCAAACAAAAATAACAAGCTCATCATTGGCTGTGTTTCATCCTCAGTGGATTTTAAAAAGGTGGCAAATATGGAACCTCCAAAGCTAATGTCTATTTTAGTAGCAATATACCCAGGCCTCATATAGATTAACAGTGATACTGCAATCCAGTAGAAAGCAATTCTATTTTCAGGACAGTTATAATAGTTCTTTATAGAAGCAGGCATTGCAAACTGTAGCATCATTCACTTGAAATGGAATAAGGGTAGACTGAAAGATGTTCCTTGGTGCTGCTGGATGGCTATGAGAGAAAGCCAAAAAACCCTGAAGAGTAACAAATGTGTTCTAGAAGAAAATGGAAGTCAAAAAGAGGAATAAAAGGTATAATCCAAGTACCTATCAAATATGTACTGGTTAGAGAATATTTGGAAATTAAATCAGTAGAAAAGGTTTATTTTGTCAATTCTTCGGGGAATCAACTTCATTTAAAAAAAAAAAAATTAGAAAATTTTCAGAAATAGAAATAGATATTTCTATTTCTGACCCCGGAGAATCCAGCAGCCCAAATCTTAGTCAGCCATCCAGGAGTAAATTTTAAGTTCCTGAACAAAACATTAGCAATAATTTTATTCTTCCAGAATCTGTCTGAAGGAATATTAAAAAATACATGCCAGGAAAATCAACACAAGCCTATGAACATTGTGTACTGCTCCTTTTTCATGTTCCAGCTGTTTGTACTTTTTCTAAAACTTCCTGGTGTTAGCTGAAATAAAAAATTCACGGAATTATTTGCCTTCTACCTTTTCACTTTTCTATTTATTTTTATTCATTTCTTTAGATTGCAAGTATTGCTCCTTAAGGCAGTCAGTACACATCCCAGCGTTTATTTGAAAATATTGTTAAGAGTAGAATAAAATTTACTTTCAAAATATGCAGCTGTGAGAAGTAGTGTAGAGGGTTATTTTAAAGCCCAGAAACTTTTTGCACAGAAGACTGTATTTTGCACAGAGATGAATGTGTGGGATCTTCCAGTATCACATAAAAAGTTTAGCCTTTTACATGTTAAAATGTTGTCTTGTCCTCACTGAAATAGTACATGCCACTTTATAGCTTTTTAAGAAATTATTCTTACTTAGCATTACTTCCTTTTTAGCTAGTCTTTTGGGGAGATCTTGTGATAGACCCTCTGCTAAGGGTTGGTGTATATCAACTATTTTCCACCTCCCCTTTTCACATACTTTCTTTTTCCCTCTGCAGCTCAAAAAAAGTCTATAATGTCTGTCAGTTCTTTGGCATCGTGTGTTACATTCTGTTCATCTGAATCAAGAACATCCTGTGACTAAACATATACTTTGAATTATGCAGCTTTTATTCTGCAAAAGATTATTTCTGCATACCAAATTCTCTCTGTACAAAATGTCTTTCCATTGTCCTTTCTGATAAACTGTCATTTATACAATCTAAAAAAGATATGTTTAATCTGATAGAGGAATAACATCACATGGAATAGAAGCCCAGGCATCGAGCAGAATTAAAGTCAACTGCTTACATATTTCACTCCAGAAAAAACAGCTGTGTGAAGCTTCAGACTGTACAGAAGTGTCAGGCTGTGCAGATGGCAAAAGAAGTATCCTTTAATGCATTATAACTGGCTTTGTCTTTCTCAGGGCGCAAAGTAACCTTGCAGTTCCTCCATATTTTAATGACATTTCATAAGGCATTTGTGAATCATTTGCTACAGCAAAGCAGTAAAACTGGAAAAGCATTATTTTTCAGGAGAGACTGAAACTGATGACTAATTTGAAACTTAGCACATAAGAACGTACCAACAAGGGTTGTTAAATTGTTGGGCTAGAATTGAAACGAATGTTTAGATTAGAAAAAAAGGATGCATAAAATAGTTTCGTTTTCTGTCCTAAATGCATATGCCTGGTGTCCAGAAGCCATCTTCCTCATATAACATCAAACCAACAGCTCCTGACAGCAGAACAGACTGTGAAAGTATCCATGGCGATGGGATGGTGTTTCCCATGACAGATGTTTTGCCAAAGTTCAGGTAGTTTTTTCCTTGTATTCCTTCCCTTCATCTCAGATTCTTGTTGAGCATGCTCCCATACTCTGCCATTACCATTTCCCATAAACTGAAAACAAGGCAGCACTTTTTTGGCACGAGAGAATGGCAGGCTACACAGTCTCTCAATGCATTCAGTAGAGCTTTAGCTTCCAACAATTTCCCGGCTTCGGACAATAATGAAATAGATGTCACAAATACAAAACGCACATAAACTGCCAAATCTCAAACTGACAGAATATTATCTTTACAAGAAGTCTGTGGCCAGTGTCACACCCCTATCTTCTGTTCTTCGAGACTTGCCTAATTTACATTAGATACTGAAATGGTCTTCAAAAATATTCAGAACTAGAGAAATTAAAACACCAAAACAATTAAAGATACCCTTCTCCTTCTCCTTACAAAGAGCTGTCTGGAAAATCTGAACTAGATCTTTATTTCTGTAATAAGGATTTTGTGCTCTTGCAGAGGCAGAGTTTGTTTTACGGGTCTAAATGAATATTAGTATCTGAACATTACAGTGTTTACAACAATATTATGCTCCTGGTCTGATCAGGACATAAACATAAAAAGAAAAATTAAGCAAATTAACTACTGTAAATATACATATGAGATTCAAACACAATTGCTTATTTCTTTAAGGCTATCACTGAGGGAACAAAACCGCAGCTTTATAAGCCAACACATTTTCATTGCCACTTTCTCAAATCTTATGTATTGGAATGGAGAGGCACAGAGCCAGGATTTGCATGAGCTTCCACAGTATTTCAAGGACATTTTTAACGTTCTAGAAGATGCACAGGACCATTAAGACCCTTTCTACGATCTCCTGCATTTAAATGAGGGCATCATTTGTCTGGAAACACTTACAAAGATATTAATATAAAAGAGCTATTATGGCAGATCAAAATCTTACAGTACTCTGAACATTATAGGAAAAGCATTAGGGAGCTATTTTCTGGTCAGAAAGTAGCAAATGGAGCTACTCTGGATTTAGATTACAGAGCCAAGAGCAGAAATTAGCTGCACAATGATCAAGTGATTAATATATTCAGTTCTAAAATGTTGAACAAAAGCTCTAGAAACATGTGCAATAATAATAATTATGGAACACACAAACCATTTCCAAAATAAACCTGGTACAATGCAATCTGATGTAATAGTGACATGATAACCAAGAGAATAGTGCAAAATACTACAATGCCTGCTATATAAGCCCTTCAATAGGTCTTTAACAAAAAACGATATTATAATGAAAATAGAAAAGTTTATTATATTAACTGGACCTTACTAAACCCTTTTGTTAAAAGTAGGGGGAATAAAAAAATAAAAACCAGTAGAATAAGCTTTCCAAAGATCAGAAACAAATGTTCAGCATCTCAAAATTCCTAAGCAATTTACCTAACATTTAGTGTGTATAATTATTCTTCTAAATTGCATGAAGCACACAAATGTAAAGATTACATAAAATAACTCTTGGACAGATTAATTGTATTTTTTCTTAAATAATGGTCTGTACAACCCAACTCAAAACATAGGCAAAATTATCCTTCTATGTAACCTACAATATTTTCAAGAATATTAAAGTAATTGTCTTTGGTTTCCTGTCTGGCTTTCATAAATTGTTCGGTTTAGAGGCTTGTTCCAGAAATATAAAATTAAAGCAAAAAATAACGTTTTTGACTCTCTTTTCCTTTTCAGTAATGAAGGGGCTTATTCCCATCAACAGTCATATTGACCTGGAAAGTGATTTAAGTGTACCCCTCTTTAATTTTTCTGTGCCCAAGGTTATGTTTTTTCAAAAGCAATAGCAGTTTTAGCTATTTCACAAAAACTACAGCAATTTCAGTAGCTATTTCATTTTATAAGTGAAGCAGAAGAGGGGTTTGGGTTTCTTTTTTTACTACAGTCAGATATGTGGGATACTGGAAAATGGAAATCACCTAGAACATGTCTGAAAATGAACTATTCACATAGCTATAGTCACAGCTGCCAGTCCTTGATTCAATCACAATCAGAATTTTAAAATCTGTGATCTTTTCTGTCACCCTCACTTTCCATAGCTCATAACAGGGCTTTGTTTCCATAATTAAGACCACTTCATACCCTAAAATATTAAAGGAATACCAATATGTTGGATTTCTGGCCATGATGGTTTTTTGCTTTCCAGCTGGTCTGTCTTCAGCTGGATTCTGCTGTGCACATTAACTGCTCTTTTCTCCCCAGCAAGTGATTTGTTTTTGAGAGCAGCCACTGACTGCTTTCAGAGGCTCACTGCATGACTTCTGCTATCATTTTTAACTTGATCCCAACTCTCACTGACACAGAAGTCAAAACACCCACTGATTTCAAAAGCTGAGTATCAGATCCTCTACCTGTAAGAGACTTATTGTGAAACAAGGGGAGCATTGTCTGCGAGAGTGCCAAATAACAAAACAGAAGGATGATTTTTTGTGGCTCCTTGAACTATATCCCGTATTCCCTCCTCATGTCTCCCTTTTCTCATTGGTGTAAGATAGTGCCGACTGATGTTTCAGTTTTGCCTGCCTTAAAGATGTCCAGGTTGACTTGAGGTGTATCAGTGAATCATTGCAAAAGTTTGTGCCTTTCTTCTTGGATCTTGACCTTAGGAGAAGCTGGAGCAGAAAATCAACATCATTTGTCCCAGCTTGGCAAAATCTGTTAGAAGATGGTATAATTTATTTTAGTTAATAATTTTAACACAATCACTGTAAATCATTAAAAGATTTCCATTGCCTTGCATTGGAAGGGTATTATGTGAAACTGCAGTTTTAAATAATTATCAATTCTGTCATGAGTACCCTCACCCTATTTGGCAAAATTTCTTAAATAAGACTCAGAAAACTAATTTCCAAAGCAAGTAAAATATGTCCTTTTCTCAGATTCTTAGTTCAATTTTTGCACAAAATTTTCTGTATGTAACTTACTTGACATTGCATTTTCCAAGTGTCTCAAAGCCACTGGATGAGAAGATATAATGTCAGGGGACTGTTTTGAATATAGATTTTGTGCAAGAATATACATAATGTTATGCAATTCCTTTATTGAGTATCATAAAGACACTGACCAACAAAGTTGATGTAATTTATTTATGTCTTTAGTTACAATTTTCATGTAGCAATGTCACTTTAATACAGTATTTTGAATTATTATGAGACTGGAAATTGGTTAGGGTTTTTTTATCTATAGCTCACCAACTGTACTTCTCTATGATTGAGCTGATTTTTTGCAGACATTGCTGTGGCAAATAATTTGATCTCTTTTTTGCCATCACCTTTAAAGGAGAGCAGACCTCTTTTTTTTCAAGTGATGAAGAATACGAGGATAGTTTGTATAATTACAGTTTTGAAATGTGATATGTTTTCATGTACTTTTGGATCCAGTAAATGACAAATTTTACAGATTTTGTCAAAATCCATTTAAACTATTAAACAGTACTTAGACCACACCAAGATTTATTTCTTAAACTAATTTCCTCACAAAAATAATTCAAATGCTAAAGGATAGTATATTAACTTTGATTAGTTATCCAAATCAGTTAATACAGTTTTAAAATTGAGCTTATCATAGTAACTAAAATTACCAGCAAATTAACAAGATCTTCCTAGTTGTACTGTTCATCTTACTCTGGGTAAGACATTCTATAAAAAAATCAACCATGTTTGCAACCTATTATCTGGTGACAAATCTCAGTAGCAATAGAAAGTGAAACCTACTTAGTTAGATACCATGAACTGAACCTAAATCGACATAATCTAAGGAGCTGAAGTGTTACCAACTTCAGTCATGCATTGCTTTGTTATTCAAATGCCCCAAGCGAGCCTATTCGCTTGTGATTTCTAATATGCTTTCACATCAGGGTGATTTCCCATTACATCATTTCTCTAATAAAACATGTTCATAGCTGCAGGTTAGTATTAAAGAAAGAAATTGACCTGAGGAGATCTGAGTTAAGCATTCTGCCTAGTAGCCACATAAAAATCACAAATGAAGGACAGTTGCATGTTCTGGCTAAAGTAATTTCTTTCTAATGGGTTTTATACTGAATTATTTTCTTACTAGTTGTGAAGTTTTATATAGCCTACATCCTAAGGCTGAAAGATTATGAATAAATCTAACTAATAAAACTATAGTTCACACAATAGCACTTAGGGTGATATCAAGAAATTATTTCCTAAATAGAAGAAAAAACTGATTAGCAGAAATAAAGATTATATTAATCTATACCTAGATTGTAGTGTTACTTTGCAGCACTTGAATAAAGGAAAATGTTTGCCTGACTAAATTTCCCACCGTTCTTTCCCAGCACTTCTATTTGTAGCTCACTGCATTTATTCTCTCATTAAAATGGAATTAATGAGTGCCTTCTCACTATTATTTTAATGCATACTCTAGTATTTTTAAACTTCCAGAATTTGGGGAGTCATTATTTAAAACTCTGGTAGAGTGCTGTAAATGCAGAGGGAACAATGTATCACTAAAATTCCTTACTCAAAAATTCCAAGCACATAGCAAGAAAAATATGTCACTGCATGATGAATTTTACATTGTATACAGCTCAAGCTTAGATACTGAACTTGATAATACCTAACATCTGAACATGCCTTTATTACACTCATTTTACCTGTAATTTTTAAATAATTACTTGCTAAAAAATTTTTCTGCTTTATTCGCTTTCATTTGAGTCATGCAACAGGCCTTTTTTTTTTTTCCTTTCTGAAATAACTTATAGGCAGTATTCCTACTGCTACAAGTGAAATGCATAAGGGGTTTGCGGTGGCTTTTTGCCCTTCTGTTTCCCCAAGGTGAAAAGAAAACTGAAGATAAAGTCTGTGTCTGTGAGGACTGTTAAGTGTTTCTAACAGCACTGGCTGGACCCTCTGCTTTTGTCATACAGGGTACAGCCAGGCAGTAGAGAGGACAGCAGCCTTTGCATAATTTCCTCAGAGAGCACATGCTGAGGAGGACAGCAGAGGTACAGGTGAGAAAAAAGGATCCATCCTACTAAGTTATAATGAGCAAAGAAAGATTAAGCGAGTAGAGAAAGTTGCACAACTCAATCACACCGTGTTTTGGTTTTGGCCAAATTTTAGGGGTGTCAGAGCAAGTAAGAACTTCGTGTTCATTCACTTGCTGTGAACATGATTATCTTTAAAATGGCCAGTGAGGAAGGTGTGTCACCTCCTGAACTGCTTGGTTCCAGTGTTCCATTTATCTCACAACTATAATGATTATTTTTGTGCTAACCTAAACTACATCATCATTAATATGCTTAATTTTCTCATTTGTAAACAAATGTTAAAAATAAGGATTAAAAAAGTAAAAGAGAGCAAAACTGCATTAACAATGACTCAGGTTTGCAAATGGTGTTTTAACTCTGTAGGCTCAGTATTTCTCTCTGGTCATTTTATCTATATGTGTTAAGAAAACTCTGAACTTGATCTATATTCCTTCATCATTTTGTCATACCCCTAACATTCCCATGAATACTGCTAGGACCACGCTTGTGGAGCATCATCACCTCTGAATTAATACGTGTAGACATAGCTACTGGTCTTTTATCAAAAGCAGCATCCATAAGTGTTATAGCATTCCACAGTGCTCAAAACCAGATCCTGCTTACCTCATGACAGCTTTTACATTATGCTTACCACCAGTGAATAAGCACCAATAAGAAAACCACGTCACAGGCTGTTACATGGAAATGTTGTATAATTCAACAATTACAAAAACCCCCACATTTATTCAAGATGTATATCATTTATGTATAATAATATTTGGCTGTACCACATCCTCTTTTAGAGTTTAATTGTACAAAAGAATTTTGTGCCCATATTTACTTATTTATATGATGTACCATCATTATTATTTAAACTACATGACACCTGCTGGTATATTTTCTCCTTCCAGTACAAGGCAGTAAAAGTTTAAAAACAAACACTAAGATTTAACATATTCAAATAATTAATAATAAACCAAACCAGCTCGCTTTCAGTGTATATAATCATGGGGAAAAAAGCAGCTATCATATTCCCATATGAAACATAATTTCATGCTGAAAATAGGAATTCTGATACTAATGAGTGAAGCTGGAATTTTAAAAACATCATTTTATTATCAGATGAAGCAAGGAGAAATACAAAATATACTTAGGATTTCCATACTCCATTAATCAGTGTTTATTACTTGTCATTTACTTGGCAAAATAGCAGTTCACACTGGAAGCAGGAGCTGTTACAAATGTAGACTGATAGACAGCATCTGCAGATGCTGTTTCAGAGTTATTTTTCGTTTATCCATCTGTTTTCAAGTCTCTAACACACACCAATTACTATTTTCCTATTCATTTTAATCCTTAGGAAACCTATAATCATAGATTCATAGAATGGCCTGGTTTGGAAAGGAGAGAACCATCTAGTTTCAAACCCCCTGCCATGGGCAGAGACACCTTCTGTTTGACCAGGTTATTAAAGCCGCCTCCAACCTGGCCTTGAACACTTGCAGGGATGAGTATTCACAACTTCTCTGGGCAACCTGTGCCAGGGTCTGAAATTCTTGCCAGTAAAGAATTTCTTCCTAATTCAAAATTGCCTAGCCCGGCAAAAATCAGAATTTTTTTCAAATAAAAATACATCAGCTTTCTGGTTTAGCATAGAATCATAGAATGGTTAGGGCCAAAAGGACATCAAACATAATCTACTTCCACCCCACTCCTGCCATGGGCAGGGATGCCACCCACTTGATCAGGTTATTCAGAGTTCCATCCAGCCTAGCCTTGAGCATCTCCAGGGTTGGGGAGTCCACAAGCTCTCTTCCATGGAAATGTTCCTGCTTTTTTCCCCTCTGAGAAATTGGGTTCCAAGTTCATAACAACGTATGACAATCTCATTAAATTTATTTTCATTTCAAGTAACTGGTATCAGCTGTTTAAAGTTACAGCTTCCCCTCACTCTTCCCTTGTCATCACACAAAAGGTTTAAATGAATACAAAACAATAAAAATTCTTCTGCAGACTAGGCAATTCAAAGGGACGGTTTCAAACTCACATTTATTAAATAAGCTCTGCCTTAAACAGTAGTTTAATGGACTAAAGTACAAGGGAGGGGAATGCACCCAAGGAGTCACTAAGAATACCCAGACTCCCACTGAATTAATGACAAGATCAATAACTGAACAGGTCTAAAGAAGCACAAGAGGGAGAGGGACATTTAGAAACTTTGGCAAGTTGGATAATTTAAAATAATTCTTGGAGAAATCTTTTTCTACCTCTGTTTATATCCACTCATGAAGGTGCTAATAAACATCATTACTATCTCCTACTTTGATAGAAGTACTGCTAGAGGCAGGATGGCAAAAAAAAAGTTCCCTGTAAATATATATATATTTTAAATTAAATATATTGAAAAAATAAGCCCTTTGCTAGTTTTGTGAGAAAAAAGTATCAGTGAACTATTGTGTTCCTGTACAAGACCCTTTCCTGAAGGAAAAGTCACTATATCAAGTTTTCTCCTAAATGGTGAGAGACATTGAGTGTCGGTAATGAACAAGTTAGAATAAACAGAATAAAACGAAACTCAGTCACTCTTCTCTTGTCCTGTGTTGTCAAATGAAATTCACTGTCTACCAGACTGCAGCTACAAGATAAAGACAATTTCATTTAAAAAGAAGCACAGTTGACTGGAGCTTTTCCTTCACTTTGGAATATAAGTCACTTCTATTAAAACTTAAGCAATATTCTTATCTAGAAAAAACTGCTCCTATTAAACAAAATTTAAAATGAGCATAGCAGGTTAAATATCTTCAATCCATTGTTGCTGGTTTTGTCAGCTGATTTCTTTCCCTCCTGTTTCAGAGCATCTTGTAGCGTGAATTGCATGAAGAGCTCTGCAAACCCTATGTAGAAACAGCATGTTACCCAGCAGCCAGGTTTAATAGGTTAATTACTTCCATCTTTTTGAGATTTCATTTGGAGCTGGAATGAGCCCCGATCTAACTTTTGCAAAAGCTGATTAATTTAGAACACTTGAAAATACCATAAACCGGGTCTAAAAAGCAATTGGACATTGGGTGGGTCAGGGAGTTTCAAAATCTAATTCATTCTCCTTTCTTCATCCACCACCCCAACTGGCAGTTTCATTACTATCCCTGGTGGAAGGCTCGCCACCTCTCTGCTCTTACGAATGATTGTTAGGATAATTAAGATTACTGTGTTTCATTAGACATGCTCATGGTCAGAAGCCTCTTTCATAGATTTGTCCATTAAATAGTAAGGTTTGTGGAAAGATTTCCTTTTAAAAAATCAAGTAAAAAAATCCCAGTTGCAAAGTTTTAATCTTTCCATGTTGCTTTTTTAACCTTCAGATTCTGCAGGTGAATGAAGCAACCAAAAAAATGGTGTTGCTAATGCTAAGTGGTGATCATCAGACTCATCAAGGATTTTTTTCACATTCACTTGCAAATAACCACTGGTATGCATATGGCAATGCTGGCAGAAAAAGCAGCAGAAAATAGAGACGACCAACTGTATCCTACAAGCTCTTCTGCAGATGTAACTTTTACATCTGTGTTAGAAGCCATCGTAAAATCTAGCAGAGAGAATACTGGCAGAAGAGTAAGTCAGTTATCTAAGTTATATCTAAGTCAGTTCAGTTGTGAAATCAATGGGTTTATCAATGGATTCACAACTCAGTACATAATTTGTCTTCTACATCTGCTTGATGGGTTTCTAACAGCAGTTATTAAAAGTTAACTGTTGTTAAAATTTGCTGAAATATGAAATGCCATCAGTAAGGTCATTCTGAATTCAGCTTTGGACAGTCGGTAACCCTGGCCATGTTTTATATTGCAATAGATATTGGAAAGGACATCACCAGACAACAGATGAAGTACAGAGCGAATTTGAAAGAGAGATGCAAGGAATGGCACTGGAAGTAGACTGTTTAGAAAATGAAAGTGCCTGCCTTCCAGGTCTAGTAAGACAGACTAAAAATGAATGACAACATATTGTGACTGTCTGCACTCCTTTTGCACATCCTAATCAAGAAGGATAACACAGTTTGTCATGGTGCTCAGTTCCATCAGTCAGATGCTGAAAAGGATTTAAGCCATCAAGCAGTGTCTCTCTATCCTACATACAGGATGACCATTCATCAGTATTTGCATAAAATTCCTCAACTATGAAAACATAATATTTGCTTTATAAAAGAGTTCTCATTAATCTCATTCCCTTATCTATTCTTGATATCCTTGCTATTCTTGAAATTAAAAAAAAAAAAATTTAAAAGTTACAAACGTGGCAGATATGGTTTTGTTTGCTAAAAGCACTGAAAACAGCATGTAAGCATAGTCATGCCTATATTACACGGACTTATCTTTGAGGAACGTCCATGTCAGTGTGAATATTTACACACATAACAGTGAATACTTTCCCTCTACATGTCTTTTTGTGGAGAGAATTTCTATAACCATGTGATTTAGGAAACTAGAATAGCCTTTTAAAATTTACATTATCTAAAATTGAGTAATACTAGGAGAACAGACAAACAGAAACAGTGTTATTTTAATGATTATTCTACCTAGGAGTATATAATCATTATGTCCATTTATTTAGCATAGATGTTAATCACTCAGTATAAATTGTACAGGATTTAGGGATTTCTGATGTCTTTTTAAATGGTAAAGATCTCAAAATTATGTCCTTTATCTAAGCGACTGAAATTTATTGGCATAAGTGATACTTAGAAGCATTTTTTTGTTTTATGAATTACTTGATGTTGCAAATAGATCTTATTTGTTTGACTATAACAGAAGTAGTTGGAAGGCAAGACATGCTTCCTCATTAACCTTTAGCCAAAAGCAAAAGGCTTTTCCAAATATTTTTAAAATATGGCAAATATCATATGGCTGCCCACTGACAATGATTTCCAGAATAATTCTTCCAATTGGGGTTGGCAATGTTGAGTTGAAAGACCAGCAAAAAACTAAAATATAACACTCCAAAACAAAACAAAGACACCTAAAGCTATGCAGGTTACTGAAGTAACAAGATTATAAACATTTGTGTACAAATTTAGATCCTAGGTTTGATCCTGTTCTCCTTACAAACTCTGACAACACACTGCATGTTATCAGGACCTACCTGGTATTTCAAACAGGAATTTTTAAGAGATAATGACACCATGGCAATAAAGTACATGTTGAAATATTCACAGATGTGACTAGATATTATTATTATATGGGGTTTGCATATTAATTGCAACGCGTATGTTGATGTAATTATATATATATGCAAGCATATAAAGCAAAAAATATAACCACATTCACAAAGTAAAAGAAAAAACCTATTTTATATTTAATATTTCCTGTTGCACCTTATGCACATATCCATATGTTTGTATAGTTTTTAAAACAGAGAGTAATGTCACAGATAATTTTCTTACTTCACATCCACTTTACATGAATGCAAAGCAAAAGATTCATTTAAAAAATTTCTCCCTTTTTTACATAAATTATCATCATTTCCCAACTGGAAACTGGAAAATTCTTGCTTTTTCTTGTTATGTAGGTGTGAAATGACACCATATGTGACAGATAGAAGGCATCGTTAAATGATACAATGAGGCAAATATCCACTAGTTATTTGTGCCTAAATGGACATGATACCTCAACAGAACTAGTAGGAACAGCTGAGGTTCTTATTGCATGTAATAAACCCTAATTTGCTTAGGCACATAAACAATCTGCATTTGTGATTTAGGAATATGCATATGCAAATAAATGTGTGAATTTAAAACTCTAAAAAGAGCTGTTACTACTAAACCCCATCTATTGGAAGAGAAGGAAACATCATTATAGGTTGTGAGCTTCAAATACTTCTTATAAATGGAAAGAAAATGTAAAGACAGCAAATATCTACAAAAAGAAAAAAGTAAAATATGTTGGGACTCAAAGTCCCTTGCAACCTCTTCCATTCCATTATGTTATTTTTCTTTCTGCTATAAATTTAAATGCATTATTTTTTCTCCCTGATTCCAATTCTGCAGCAGTTTTTCATGGAAGATTTTCATGCAGGTATCCCATGCTGAGTAAGACTTTAGCATATGAGGTGGAGCATGCAGGTAATTGTGGATTATATAAGAAAAATCTGCCCTTATATAATTTACTATATCATACAATCTTGTGCAAAGCCTGCAATTAATTGTCAATATAAATTCTTTGCCCAGAATAAACATGTTCTGTGCTTCTCCAAAGCAATGAGAGCTTCAGTGAATGAGCAGAGACCATACATAAAATGATCAGGTAAGTTGTGGTTTCACTGCAATAGGATTTCAGGAGCGAAGAGGCTCACAGGAATGCTCAGAAACATCAAAGTCTAGGAAAGAGAAGACTAACACAAGACACAGGTGTTGCTGCTGGATATCGTTCTGTACTGGGAATGTCCTTCTGGAAACAGAAAACATTTTGGATAGGTTGAAGCCCACTTCCCCAGGAAAACAGGCTTCTGGGTTTCTGAGCCCTAGCATGTAACAGACAGGAAGGTACAGCCCTTAAGAGGAACAAGCTTGGAAATGCTGGCAAGAGTAATGTAATTGTTTTCTCCACGTATATAAATGATATGGGCAAGAGGAAAAAATTCAGACCCAAAATAAAAAGTTCTAGAAAACACAACCAGGGTCTCTGCTAGCATCTTTGAAATGTTGTTAGTACCCACAGAAGTCCAGGAACACCAATAAACACACAGTTTCAAAACTTGCTGTAAAAGGAAGATTATTCAATTTTTCAGGAACTGAGGGCACTTTGGCCATAAGGAAAGGACATGAATTCACCTCCAAGGAACCAAGGTGCTGATGATTAAAATGAAAAGGATTGGCAGTGAACTTTACACTGAGTAGCAAGGGAAAGCTGACAGGAACAAATACACAGGGTTTAAACTAGCATTTTTAAAGATGAAGACAAAAAAAAAGCCCTGTATACGCCAAAAAAAAAAAAAAAGAAAAAAAAAAAAAGAGGGCTAGGTTAGGGGACAGAAATAATCAAGACAAGAAATGTAACGAATCAGTAGCATGTCTTCCACTTTGTAAATGCTGGAAGCCCAAGAAACAAGATGAAGGAATTGGAATGTGCGATCCAAAATAAAATACCAGATTAACATACCGTACACCTTGGAAACTTATGGGAGTCAGACAATCAATATAACCGTATGATAATAGAGCATAAAATTTAAGGAAAGGCAAATTTGAGTTATAAGAACAGTAATCCTCTGTCTTTAATAAATTATCAAATCAAATTAACCAACCTGTAAATTAACACAAAATCTGCGTGGTATAAAATTGTAAGCCTAAATTTGAAAATTCTTATTTGGCATTTATCTCATCAATGTGGCGCACACACACACACACACCCCCCATATGCTTAGAGAAATCAGTGAGGCACCAAAAGAGGCAAATAATTTCTGCCAGGTAATTTCCACTGTTCTGAAAATCTGGACAAATATCATGTCAGAATACCATCATATAGAGAGATAAAACTTGTAAATGTTATCAAGGATTGTATCAAGAAAGAGCTAGTTAATGAATCTTGATGTGGATCTACGTGATGTATGAGATTTAGTTTAAACAAATCTCACAGGACTTTCAAATCTCTTTCAAAAGTGCTGGTTTTTAAACAATGATCACAAAATCATATATACAGCAGATTCTGGGAACAAAGACTGAGCACATTAACTTTCAAAGGGGTAAACCATGGAAAATAAGGAAGTTTATAAAAATTAGGTTTAAGAAGAAAGTAGAGTAAAATCCTTAGAAGCAGTGTGGAGATTACCGCAGACACCACAGAAGTGCACTCCCCTCATTAGAAAAATCAGGATTTACCATTACTAATCACCTATATGACGAAGAAATTGTAATGAAGTTTTCTTTCAGCGTTTCTGCTTTTGAACAAAAGGGATCAACCAGAACAGCTATTTATTTTTCTACCTTCAAGGTCAAAACTGCACAGATTACAGAAGCTGTGTGTGATACCCTGAATATTCTCCATGTGATCTGATTACTTACCATTAAATATTACTTTAATACCTCACTGTCTTGCAATAACTGTTCCACAACGCAACCTTTATTGGAATAGTACTTGAGCTTGGTATTTGTGTATGTCCATTAACTATCTTTCATTTTCCAGCAACCGGAACGCAGAAACACTACTAAGTTTTATAGCTGAATAAATACATCTAATATTTCAGGAGTGAGAATAAAGAGAACACCAGAATTTCTGAGAGGAAATATCAGGAAGATACTGACATTAATTATAAATATTGGTAAAGATAATGAAATTTCTTATATGGATTTTACAGCAAATAGGGGATTTAAAAAAGACCACACATTCAGTTTCAGGATGCATCTAGCTAATAAACAGCAATGAAGTATTTAAGATCAATCAGATGTTGTAAACATTGAAATCCGACTGGATTACAGTATATTTTCTGTTACACAAAGTTAGTAAATGACAGACTGAGTACACATAATTTTAAAGTGTCTAGGATGAAGTCAAGCAGAAATGTCCTAAAATATCATTAGGAACATTAAACTGTCAATGATTACAGTATTGTTCTGGGAGGGAACGGAAAAAATACAATATTATTTAAATATTCAAAGTGGAAGAGATCAATGAGGAAAGCAGATGAAACATAAGCAACTGATGATACAAATTCATACATATGAACAAAGCTTAGAAAACAAATTAAATTAATTCATGTACTCCATATTCACCAGGAAACTTAAAAGAGAAATATAAGAAATATGAGCTTCAGTGAGCAAAAAACCAAAGAAAGCTGATAGTTATCACAGCAGGAGTCCATTTCCTGTTTTCTCCTCACTATTAAAAACTTGATAAGGTCTCAAAGTACAAGATTTTAAAATACCTATTAATTCAGCATTTTCAGGTATTAGAGACCAAATTTATTGGGATACAAATCACTGTCTCAGCTACTGAGTGGATGAATGAGCAATACAGGCATGTAGAGAAACTTTGTCATTCAACTATAAAAAATGTTTCAAACGTGAAATAATTTAAAGCCAATTAAAAGAGCCACTATTGCATCAACCCTTTTATTTTTCTTTTCCTTTTAGTGTAAACAGAACACTAAAACAAGTGTCTATTCCATGGTTCATTTAGTGATTTGGCAGCAACTTACAGTGAGGTTTTTGGAATTGGCTACCTATGATAAACATACTTAATAATATTGTAAGCCACTTGGCAAAGGAATTTCTACACAGTTTCAAATGTCATTATATTAAACTAAGAACTACTTTAGATCTCATAGAAATAGTCTGAAATCAACATAATTATTTTAGACATAAATACAGAAAAAAAACTGCCTTGGAAGCAAGACTGAATAAGAATAAATATGGTGTTTCAGGAATAACAGGCAACGGCATCTCAAATCTGAAACAAAAAAGATATGTTATCATCTTTGAAAAAAATTACCAAGAGAATCTTGGTAAACCAAGAATATGGTCTTGCATAGACAGCAAACAGGGAACATCTCTGTAATGTGCAACCACTGCCGAGTGGGTCACTCTTCTATAGGGTGCAGTCCTTCAAGGACAGGCTGCTCTAGCATGGGGCCCTCTCACCACAGGTCTTCCACAGGGTCAAAACCTCTTCTCAGGCATCCACCTGCTCTGGTGTGGATGTCTTGCACAAGCTGCAGGTGAATCTCTGCATCCCCATGGGTCTCCATGGTGTGCAGGGGCACAGCTGCCTCACCATGGGCTGCACCAGGGGCTGCAGGGGAATCAGCTCTGGCACCAGAAGCCCCTCCTCCCACTCCTTCTGCACTGACCTTGGTGTCTGCAGAGTTGTTCCTCTCACTTATTCTCACCCACCCTTCTCTGGCCACAATTTCATCTGTGCAATAATGGGGTTTCTCTTCTTCTTAAATATATTATCATAACGGCATTACCACCCAGCTTTGACCAGCACATCCATCTTTGGAGCCTCCTGGAATTGGCTCTGCCAGACATGGAGGAAGCTTCTGGCACCTACTCACAGAAGCCACCCCTGTATCCCGCCCCCACTACCAAAGCTTGGCCATGTGAACCCAATACAACTTGTAATCCCATTTTCCTCTACGACTCAAAAACTGATTTCCAAAAGAAAAATATCTAGTCTGTTGCCTTTTAAAACTTTTCAATTCTTCTCATTTTAGCTATGGATTATAAAACAATAGTGGTCAAACAGCTAATCAAGGAAAGAAAGACTATGCATAATCATACGATGTCTCAGCAAAGAAAATAAATGAAACATAATTACAGAATCACTCAACAGATTTGATGCAATTGCATATCTTACAACACTGTATCTAAGGTGCAGCAATATCCAGTTATGATTGCTGTAAAAGCACGGAAGAAAACATCAAACATACAATATGTTCACTTTAAGGTAAGTACAGCTTTCTCACTAACATAGAGTAGGGACAATAAAGTATCCAAAAAAAAGTCGACTAGCACAGCCCAGTGCAGCAGTACATCTAGGCCAGCCCTATGGCAAACAGAAATTGGCAGAAAACTGCTGTATTATTAAAGGACTAGGTGGTTAAAGGACATGATCATGGCAGAAACAAAAGATACGAGTGCAGCCTCAGTAAAATTTACAGACGACACCAAGATGTGTGGAGTTTGCACACCTGAAGGACAGGATGCCAGCCAATGGGACCTAGACAGGCTTGAGAAGTGGGCCCGTGGGAATCTCACGGAGTTTAACAAGAGCAAGTGCAAGGTGCTGCACCTGGGTCAGGGTAAGTCCCAGTATAAACACATGCTGGGGATTCAGAGCAGCCCTGCCAAGAAGGACTTGGGGTGGGTGAGAGGCTGGACATGACCCAGCCATGGCACTCCCAGCCCAGAAAGCCAAACGTGTCCTGGGCTGCATCCAGAGCAGAGTGGGCAGCAGGGCCAGGGAGGAGATTCTGCCCCTCTGCTCTGCTCTGCTGAGACCCCACCTGCATAGCTGCATCCAGCTCTGGGGTCACCAACACAGGGAAGACATGTACGTGCTGGAGTGAGTCCAGAGAAGGGCCACCAAGTTGATTAGAGGGATGGAGAACCTCTGCTAGGAGGAAATGCTGAGAGAATTGGGGTTGTTCAGCCTGGAGAAGAGACCGGGGTGACCTAACTGCGGCTTTCAGGTACTTGAAGACAGCCTACAAGAAAGATGGAGAGGAAGATTTTACAGGTGCATGTAGTGACAGAACAAGAGGAAATGGCTTCATTTGGAAAGAGAGTCATTTTAGATTTGATATTAGGAAAAAATTCTTTATGGTGAGGGTGATGGTATACTGGAACAGGTAGCCCAGAGAAGAAGATGCCCCATCCCTGGAAGTGTTCCAGGCCAGATTGGGTGGAGCTCTGAGCAACCTGGTCTAGTGAATTGTGTCCCTGCCCATGGCAGGAGGTTGAAACAAGATGACCTCTAATATCCTGTCCAATCCAGGCCATTCTACGATTCTCTGGTCAAAGTGAGGAAGGCTTTGATGTATTACAGCAGTATGATGCCGTACGGCTCTCCATCACTAAGGAGACAACATTTGGAAAACACTTTTCATTAAATACAACATCAAGGAACAATCTTTCTGATGTTAAACACTCAGCTGACAGAAAGACAGTGACTCGGTCAAGTTTTCTTTTAGAGACACTTCAGGACTCTTTTCTAAACAAAAAAAAATAAAAAGAAGCATAGGTAAGAAATTAAGCAAGGCTAACTTACATCATTCTTTTGAAACATTTTCTTTCCATAAAGTGATTATTGGGATTGTACCAAAAGAACAAAAGCGAAAAGATCCCGTTGATTCTGGAGCCAGAATATTACTTCATTACCTTGCATAGCTTATGCACAATTTAAACACAGTATAAATTACTGCAGAAGTAATTTGGAGCTACTGCTCCAGGTGTTAACTAGAGAACAGTAGTAGGCACTTTGTTATTGTACACAGACAACCTCCCAGTGTTTATACCATAACCTCAAATGTGAATCAGATCAGATCTGCACACTACTTACATATGGGAGAATTTCCATAATTTTGTTTAGGATATAAAATCTGTCCTTCCTCTCTAGACCCTCAAGATATGTGTACCCTGCACTTCCATAATAGGTCAGGGAATTTTTCAGTAATGAAGTACATTTTACTTAGAAAAATTAGTAGTTCTATAATCCCAGCAAAGATTTTTAAAAATGCAGTAACTATCAGTTATGCTGAATTACTTGAAACCATTACCGTCTGCAACCCAAATGAATAAATAATTAAATCATAACAAAAAACGTCATTACAATCTTCATCTTCTCTACAAACACATATGCAAGATGGTGAGAACACTCTGAAGGTTCACAAATCCCATCTCCAAAAGATGATGGAAAAGAGTCACAAACTGCTTCATGGAGAATGACCTCTTAAAATCATTCTCTTCCCACAAAGAAAAAATTTTGGATTGAACAAGTCTTTAGAGTCAAAGCTGTGAGAGTATAGAATCTTGCAGAGGTAAAATGCAAAAACTCAGCATACTAAAAGCACACCAGTTGAGTTTACCCAATTCAAAAATACACTACATCATCCAAAAGCGTGAAGGCAGCCTTCTGACAGTGTCAGGGTCAGTAAGAACATCTTACTACTTCCTCTCAAATACTAACAATGCACATGTTGTGTACAAGATGAACACAGTAGTGCTACACCTCAAAGAACTGTTGCCTATGTACTGATGTTCACAACATTTTTTAAAAAACTTGTGCTGGGTTTGGCTGGGGTAAAAATAATTTTCTTCACAGTAGCTGGTATGGAGCTATGGCTTGGATTTGTGCTGGAAACAGTGTTCATAACACAGGGATGTTTTCATTATAGCTGAGAAGCAATTGCACAGAGTCAAGGCCATTTCTGCTCTTTACTCGACCCCATCAGAGAGAAGAGTGTGGGGGCACAAGGAACTGGGGTGGGGGACACAGTCGGGACAGCTGACCCCAATTTTATATATATATATGGAATATCTTCGCCTCATATGGCATCATGCTCAGCATATAGAGCTGGGGGAAGTAGAAAGGTAGGATGTTCAAAGTGATCGTGTTTGTATTCCCAGGTCACCATCACACGTGATGAAGACCTGCTTTCCTGGAGAATGGGTGAGCACCTGCCTTCCAATGGGACGTGATGAATTAATTCCTTGCTTTGGTTTGCATAAGTGCATGACTTTTACTTTACCTATTAATCTGTCTTTATCTCAACCCAAGAGGTTTTTTTACTTTTATTATTCCAATTCTCTCCCCGATCACACTGCAGGGAGTGAACAAGCAACTGTGTTAGCTTAGATGTCAGCTGGGATTAAATCTCAACAAAACTGGGTAAGTGGACTAATGCTACCAAAAAATCCAACAAAGCAAACAAACAACTCAAAAATAAGGAAGTAAGATTCATGCATTAGTAGCTGACTTCTGAAATAGCAGTTTCATTTTACCGTTTATATTTAATCCCTGAAAATTATTTTATCGAGTTATAAACAATGTGTGCTATCCAGAAATGATGATCCACTTCTTATTTTTCACGAAGAATGAAATTTAAAAAAATGCTTGAACAGTGCAAGATCAACCTTTACTCTTAAACAATACAAATTCTGTAAGCATTTGTATCTTAGTATATATTCAGCCACTTCTTCAGGAATTCCCTTTATGAACACACAAATAATTATTTCTGTCTTCTGATCTAGCCAAAAGTAGCACCTACTGGCAGATCACTGTCAAAAAAACCAAGGCAGTGTAGCAAGTGTATTTTGGCATTTTTAAAGTCCCTGCACATAGAAGACTATCAGCCACAAGAGAAGAAGCTGAGCAAAGCAAGATTTCATATGCAACATTGAGATGTGCAGAATGTGCTGGTTTATGACATCAGTAATCCAAAAGTAGCATTAGTAAGGTCTGGATTTGATCAAAAGGAGATTAATACTTACCATATCTCCTCATGTTATCCTAGAGGTGACCCAAACCTAAAAGCAGGATTTTATTTTTTCACACAGTTTTGATAAAGTCTGACTGTAAGAAATGACCACAAATATAACAGATTATATTTGAAATTCACTTTTGATTCCTTCAGTGCACAGAGATAATAGGATGAAAACTGACTCAGTTGGCTAATGTTGCCAGGTAGAAAAAACCTGCTTGTCATGCTCCCTTCACAACAT
This sequence comes from Picathartes gymnocephalus, assembly GCA_013390045.1. Lineage (NCBI taxonomy): Eukaryota > Metazoa > Chordata > Aves > Passeriformes > Picathartidae > Picathartes > Picathartes gymnocephalus. The sequence continues at coordinate 26,760 of WEKY01058491.1, read as the reverse complement.
TCAGTAAATCAGGAGTTCACCAATGGATCAAGAAGTAAGTCCAAAGACTAAGAAAAAAAAATTTTTTTGATACTATAAAAGGGTTGGTTATAGGAGTGTATCACTTTATAGCCTCAGAATGCCCAATGCATTACAGATAGCAAGCTCAGCAACCTGCTTATATAATTTTTTTGTTCTGGATGTCACAGTTCAGCACCTTGTTTAAATTTATATGTAAAATATGCTGTGAACTAAAGACTTTTTTCTGTTCAGCTGGAAAATTCAATTTGAAAAATAGCAGCATGCAAATGCATATTTTCTTCTGCATCACTGGAAGCTAGACAACATCATTCAGCTTCTACAATTAACTGAAGTGACACTAAGATCTTTGCAGCCATAATGGCAGTGATAGGAATACATTAGAAGAGAAATTTAAAGACATTCAGTAACACATGGTTTAGGATGCACTGTAATGACAATCATCTGCTACAATTTCAAAACACTGGAAACATACAAACAAAAGATTCCAACAGTGCATGATAGAAAGGGACTAAAATTATTACATCCTCCAATCTTATTTATTGCTGATATTTTCCACAGCAAGTAGGAGGTTTGGTTCATGACGAAAGAGAGTTCCAATCCTCCTGTTAGAGACACCTTTTCCTGACCCTTTTACTACATAATACCTCCTTACTAATATAGCAGTTGGCTCTGCAGTTCATTGATTGAACTGACATTATGATATTAACCTAAAAGAGTCCTGACAACTTACAAGAGGTTTCTACAGACCTACAATGTAGCTTGGAAGATAGAAAAATACTTTGATGTCTCTTGAAGAATTATCTAGTAATGATATGTGTACCAATTAAATATTGATGTTTTCCAAGTGAAGATATCTGATAATAGGTATAAAATAATTTGGCAAACCATCAGGTACAAATGTTAAACTGATAAATACCAGATAAAAGCAAACATCACAATGTTTCACTACTATGTGCCAGACAAAAGAACAGAAGAGCAATCCCTTTCAAACAGTACAGCTGTCTGATCTCCTCTCGTGGAGGAGAAAGGAGGAAGAGTTTTATACATTAAAAAGTTGACATTATTAAGAGCAAAATCTCCTACAGGAAAGTATCACAATATCCATTTTCTAGTCACACCTTTGTATTGCTGTCTAAATAGGGTACACAGACCTTACCCTCTGCCTTAAAGAGGATATGGGACGGTAGAAGACTGCTTGAATGTCTTCTTTCAGACAACGGGAGAACAGCTATTTGAGCACATTTTCAAGAAAGAAGTAGTATAAAAATCAAGCTTTCCTTTGATGTCTTTGTAAATAATTTCATTTTAATACATATTTTAATTGTGAAACTTTTTTAACAGATAATGGAGTTAGACTAGATCTTTCAAAAGCAGAACTGTTGCATATATTTAAAAGTGAAGTTCACACACTGACTGTAAAGCAATTTTCCACTTCAAGGAGCCATCACATTTCTTTTATTTAGGTCATATAAATTGTGTAATTGTCCTTCTCAGACTTAGATAGTCTTGCTTACACTACCTATTCAGCATTATTTCCTGTAAAATCAGCAAAATACTGATGGAAGATTGATTTCTTCAATCAGCTGGTGCAGCTTTTCAGTTTTAGTACCTTTTCTCAGAGAGCCTCATTGGTCAAAATAGCTTAATAATGTTAAAGCTAACACACTGAATTTTGTTTCTTTTCTGCTTCACTTAATATACTCTCCGTTTACATTGAATGATATGCAAATATATGCTGTAACTATATTTTACGGTAATATGTTGTAATATAATATCAATATTAAATAGTAGCTCCTAAGAAAATCATGTGTCTGAATCACCCTTGGAAAACTGTTCCTATAGGGACAATAATTCTATTCATTTTGCTCGTATTTTCCCAAGAGAATTCACATTCTGGGCACCTGAATATCCTGCCAATATGGTTCTATGCAATACCTCAAGAAAAGTTCAGGAAAAACCCCAGCCTGACTTTATCAGCCGAAATCCACAACTCAGGTAATAGCTTATGAACAGGAGTCCAGTGTGAGTAAGGAAACAATTCTGTATCACAGAGCTTTTATATATTCTGATTGTGATTACAGAGGAGGTCATTTTTCAAAATGTCAGACAGTTTCTTATCAAAATGAGGATGACATAAGATACACTCCGTCTTGTGTGACTTTGAGTCTCAGACTAAGTCACTAAATTCAGTAAATTAAAAGTAAATTGTGGTGGATATATTTTGCAAAACTTATTCCTTCCCTAAGATCCATATTTTAGGTTGTCTTCAACGCTTTGAAGTAGTGAACTATTAGCAGAATTATTACATGCAGACAAAATGCATCTAAAATTAATCTTTCTCTTCTGCTTCGTCTTTTTAGCACTAATAATTTCACCTAACCAATAAAAACATTCACACAAAATACAGAGAAAGTTTTGCACCACTGAAGTTATGAAATTACTTGGTCAAATGGTGAGTAATTATAGAATTCAGAGCCAGGGCTAACTGTGGCATTTAAAATGCCATATTTAATTCTTCCTGGGTTCTTTTCCAGTTCATACACTATCCCCTAAGAAAATTAATCATGTCAGGATAAAGCACAGATTTTCAAATTAGTTTAATGTAATCCAGAATGTTGCATTTAGAGGAGAAGCACTAGATGTTACTCAGGGATTGTGACATTCTTGTTAAAGTTCTTCGGGCTGTGAACACATCATTGAACACACCAGACTCGAATACTCCAGTCCATTCAATAGTACTGTAGGTTGCAGTTTAATTACAAGTACTTGCCAGAGCTTTTTGGCTTAAATTAGTCTACAGATAAATACGGAGCAAGCATACTTTCAAAAGCTGTTAGTAAAACAAAGTAAATAAGATTTTAAGGTTCAGGAAGAAATTATTCAGTTTAACATTACAGAAAGTCATAAAAATTTTGTAATACTGTAAAAAAATTAGAATACACTGTCATATATACTACTGTTCTCAGTAGATCTAGGAAGTATTATTTTCAACAAAGAAGATGTGATAATACAATTCAAAATGGAAATATATTTTTTTTTCCATTTTTTTCATATTAACTAGAAGCAGAGCTAACATACACAAATGCTACTCTGAAAATGTAACTGTAAATCTATTAGCAGATCTAACTCCTACGTCCACAGGATTTGGTTTGCCAAACAATTACACAAACATATGCATGCATACAGAATGGATTTTCAAGAGGACTTTAATTCAAAGCCTGTTAAAGCACCTAATTTCATATTTCACATATGCCCTCTCCTTGGGAGCAAGACAACACTGAATACTAGATGAAAAATAAGAAGATCAAAGACAGAATTATAAAGATAATTTCCTTTAAATTTCCTGTGTGAGTCAGAACTGTGACTCTCATAACAAAAAAACCTTACGCAAGTATATTTCACCATAACAATATTCTTCATGCATTCAGACACATACCTCCCTGAGATGCTGAGTGATGTGCATTTCCATTACAAATTTCCTTTCATTATGTACTTTTTGTCTACACTCAACTGTTGCTATTCAGCTATTTGTGCAAAGTGTCTCTCCTAGCAGAGTAGATTAAAATTACTATCTTATCAGGCCACAGATATTCAAAGCTAGTTTAAGTGAATGTCAAAGTGCAAAACACTGCAAAGCACAATTAGTTACACTATTGTTACCTACTAAAGAATTCCTAATTATTTCCCAGTAATGAAACTTCAGAGAGGCAGCAGAGATCAGACTTCAACTTGACCAGAAAGAAATTAAGTTATTTAATAAATACATCACTAAAATAAATGAATAATCTATGTCTAATCCACAGCGTTAATGAGTTATGAAAATTCAGTTTCTGAGGTGCTAAAGAAAGCCAGTTTTCATTTTAGAGTGAGATTTGCCAAACTAAAAGCTTTATAAGGATCGTGGAGATGGCCTCAATGGATCAAAAATAATGCTGGCCCATTTAAGTGTTATTTAAAGTCATTATTTTTCATTTCATTTTTCATCTTTACTATAGATTAGAATAAAAAGGTATATAAAATTTGGAGGGTAACATCAAACTTCCACAGATAGTCCATGAAGAGATCTTAATTTCACATTTTGCACCAGTGTTCAGTTTTGTTCCTGGGAGACATTTATTCATAAATATGGAAATCTTACAAAATAGAAAAAACTACTTTGTCCACTAAGTCCGTCCCTTTTGGTTTTCTTATCTTAGTTCTCCTGCTTTCATACAACAGTCATTTATCATTTCTTTGTTTGAAACTTATCTAGCACTTGGCCTAACTTTCTGCATTTAACATAACAGCTTCGTATTTTGTAAAAAAATGGGGTTTGTTCATTGTATAACACCGTTGAAATTAAATTTTCTATTCTTCAAAAAGTCATGTATTTTGTATTACAACTTACTCTGACCTTGCCTTTGTGAACAACTTACCTGATGTGGTTCTGTTTCATTTGTTGCATAAGGAACAGTTGCTTGAAAGAAGAGACAACTGGTTTTCCTTATAAAGGATTAAAGGATAACAGGGCCATCATAGTTCAAAACAATACTTCTCTTCCTGAACATGAGACTGAAAATCAGCTAGTTAAGGCCCCAGCAAGAACAGGAAAATTCATAAAACATTTTAAATGTGGACAGGTCAAAGGACATTCAAAGCAAATATTTTTCAAACAGAGATTAAACCCATGATTTACCTCAAGGGAGCTCTCTCCTGTAATCTTTAATTAGCAATATATGACAGAGAAAATGACATGACAGGAAAAAGTTGCACTGAAATGTAACACTATTCATTGCCTGTAAGTGGGGCTAATGCTATTTTAATATTTATATTGCTTTGAATTTCATACAATACTGGGAAATTTCAGGGACAGTATAGCACTAGTTTCCTCACTGCCACTCACATCTGCCTACCTACTCATCCTCCACTACATGCAGCATGGCCAGTTATTACAGTAACTGACAGTGGGACAAGAATAAAACAAGTTCTATGTGTCATATATTCAAAAGCTGGACTCAGAGCATCAAAGAGGAAACAGGTTTTTAATATCCATTTATGCCATCCAACAGGCATATTTGAAAATACATCTTTCCACTTAGATGAAGGTGTCAGGGTATACATATAACTGAAACAAAACATTTCAGAACTTTTTAGTATATTTAACGTTCTTCATAGAGGATATGATGCTCACTATTTGGTTCCCAGCCCAAGCAGTTAAAGACTTTGCCTTAAAAAAGAAAAAAACCAACAAAAAAACCCAAAAAAACCAAACACAGAAACCATAAGGTTATTCCACAGTAAAATATTGCATTTTCAGTATTTTTCTCTCTAATTGATAACAGTAACTATATCTCTATCACTTCGTTATCCTCTAACTGATTAAACATGAAAAAAATTTCAAAGAACCAACAAATTATTCTGAATTCCTGCTCTGAAATTTTACATTTAAGTCATGTCAATGTCAATTAACATGAAATTTGTACCTCTACTCACTCTACACAACATTTGCAAAGAAGTGTATCACCCTTAAAGGCATTATTTTTCTCATAGAGTGGGACCCACTAGGAAAGCATAATCTCAATCTAAATAAAATGTATTAAAATCATTTGACAATATTTTTAATTCCATTTTGGCAGCACTACATATATTTACAGAGATAAATATTCACCCCAAACACAAACTGAGTACAGATTTAAAAGATGTAATGGAAATAGACTGCAATGGACAACCTCTCCCTTATAGCAGTGTTAAAATTATCATACAATACAATGAAAATTAACAAATTGCATATTTTTTGAAGACTTTACTTTTACAATAGTTTCAAAAAGAATCCTCAAAAAAAGCCTCAAAACCTCTACCTTTCATGGAAAGGATGCCCACAACTAAATTCTTGCATGTGCTCTGCTAACCACAAGTGGGTATAGGATTAGGATTGAGGTATCCACAGACTTTAAACACAGAGCTGAAAAATCTACTTTCCAAAAGCAAATTAATTCAATCATCTAAGTCTGTACAGTTTATGCTTCTTTAATTGTTAAAAATCAAATACTAAATGTTATCCAAGCTTCCACTGTGAGCTTAAAAGCTCAAAACAATAAGGCTCATTAAGTTGAACACCATAGCTGTAGAGACAAGGATGTCTACACTCCAAACACCTACCTATGGCTTTTTAAATTAATTTATTTCAGAAATTTTGCATGTCAGATATTTTGCAGATTTTTTACCTATTTAATCTTTTATGTGTTTATCTTTCTGTAATAAAAGATACCTTTTTGCAACAGCAATTTTTGACATCAATGGTAGCAATCACTGAAAAAAGCCATGAGCACTCTGTTGTCTTAATTTATGCTACTGCCTTTAAATTTAACTTATTGACCTGTTTTCCTTCCACTCCCACTTTGTGACAGCTCTTAGTTCAAAATCAGATACAACAAAATGAAGAGGAAACAATTTCATATGGGAACTTCATCAAATAATTCAGAAGATAAAGAATTCCACATCAGCAATCAGTTTGCGTTCATTTCAGGTGTTTTTGCCTCAGAGCCTTGGGGGACAGAAGACAGCCATTGTTTCAGAAATGAGAATGATAGCAAATAACAGGGGGGGAAGTAGTACACCCCTTGGTCATCAAGGTAGAAGCATCACTAGTGCTGGTATCCACTGAGAGAAAAAAGGATTTCTTTCATTGGCCGTATTCGTAAGCAAACCCCAAGAGAAATACTTTATAAAACCTGAGAGCAGCCAAAATTCCAAGAATCATACTGTTCTTCTAACACAAAAATTTAAGACTCTGGATTGTACCTGAAGTTTAAGTAACAATGGGATCTGAAAAGAGAGCCTTTTATTTGTCAGATATATTGCATTATTAACTTCTCTGATACAATGTTGAGACAGCAAAGCAAATATACAGAATGGGTTAATTTTCCCATCTACACTATAACATACTGGTGACATCTACAGCTCTAAAATTTCTAAAGCAACATATTATCATCCCTGTCACATACACCCCTCCTTGAATAAAAGGTCTAAGTAAACTTGTTCTTCCCGTCTTCCCAGCTCCAGAAGCGCTGATTCAAGCACTTAACCATAAGAACAATAAATTATACATGAATGAATAATTAAATCCTTTAAGAAAAACATCAAATATCAAAAAATATCAGATGTGCCAGTGTAGTTTATCTATTGGTACATGTTACCTGCAAAAAAGTAATTCTTCATACAATATCCTCTCCCTGCTCTAAAGAAAATTTTCCCTTAATATTCTAGAACGCTGGTAGATCCTTTAGCTGGTGTAACTCAGAATACTTAAATATAGTCCAATAATGCTGCAGAATTATGTGACAATGCAAACTTCCACATATTTCATAATTAAAGTTTAATCCTGTGGTGCTCTTATCTACAAATACTTCTTGGGACTGTTAGTGGTTTTCAAGATTGGTTTGTTAAAAATATAAGAAAATTCACCATGAAATTAACACTACTTCTTTGGAACCACAGAATCATTAACTTTGAAAAAGACCCCTAATATCATCAAGTCCAACCTTTGACTGAACACCACCATGTCAACTAAGCCATAGCACTATATACTGAGGTCAACGAGGTCTAGAGTTTATTGTGGAGGAGATGGAAGAAGTGGATCCCTTTATTTTGTCCATTAGAAAAAAAACATTAGAGAAATCTAATGTTGCAAAAGCCCCTTACTCTTACACTGTGGATATTGCTCTTGAGGCACACAGTTCTACAGGGGTGCCGTGGCTACAGAAGTAAAAATCCATACCTGACCTAGCTGAAGATTACCCCCAGGAAACACCTGAACAGCCAAAAAGGAGAAACACCCAGAGGAGAGACCAAGGTGGGCAGAGGACCAGCCATGCAGGTGGCTTAAAACCCCCTGCCCTGCAAAGAAAAACAGTTGTTGCTTTTCAAAACAGCAGAGAATTTATGACACATCCAGTTTAATTTTAAGAGATTTCAGTAATCAAACCTGGATGCCTACATGAGTAGGTATTGCTCCAAGTACATATCTAACATCTAAAATGACCCAGCACAATACACTGCATTCAGATACAGAATACTATTTACAGTTACATTCCCACCACTCTCCTTAAATGTATCTGTAAATGTTTAGATCATTCATTGCAAGTTTAAGGTTTCTAAAGTGAAACAAATCTGGAACAAATTTTCAAAAACTTATTTTCCATGGGAAAATTGAAACAGGAATGGGAACTGAATGGGAAAGTGGGAGTGATAGGAAATGAAATAATTTTACAGAAAGGAAAATAGTCTCCAAAATGCAACCTCACATGACAGGTACATAAAGTGCTGAACACTGTTCCGCTAAGACCAAAAGGGAACTGTAAAGTAACCATTACAAAAACCTATCCTCTAGCAGCAATTTTTAGCTGTTCATGTGAAAAAAGCTACTGTGTCCCATTTAAAGAGAAGTAAAATTAAAGTACAAATTACTCCTAAAAGCTACAGTTAGGGAAGATAGACACCAGAACTGGCTGTTGATCAGAAACAAAACATCTACTGCTACTATCATTCACATTTATTTGGAGTCTGCATTTTTAATGCTTAGCAATTTTTAAACTTTTTTTCTCTCCTGCTATTGTAAGCTTCATAAAAGATAAAAGAGCTAAAGAGGATTAATTTTCTTTGAATTACATTCAGCTGAGATGTCACGGCAGTGTCAGGTTTTCACCTCTTGCAAGATATTTATCTCTCTGGTGTTTGGGTTTTGGTTGGTTTTTTTTCACGTTTTGTGTTCACTTATTTCCTCTCCCTCTCAAAGGAAGTCTTGGAAAACCTCATTGCACTGAAAATTTGAAGTAAAAAGCTTTTTTGAAAACTGCTGTTAAACACTTCTGTGCTATGTTCTACATTGAGTTCTTTTTCTTATTTCATTGTTTTCCTATGCTTAAGTCTTCTTGAAGGGAATTCATTCCTACCATGAATGGAGTGCATAGTTGTTTACATTAAGTACTCAAGCCTACTTCCAAATGAAAAAGCCTCAAACTTCAACACTTCTACAGCATTGTCCTCAGATAGACTGAAAGAAGAATTGACAAATCAGTCAAAATTCTTTGTTCAGAAAAACCTCATTCACTTTCTATTGGTATTTGGCCTAACTTCAATTAAAATGCAAGGCCAAGGCCATCATATTTTAGAACTGACTAGTCATTTTGGGCAGTTCAGTGAGCATTTTGAGAGCATGTATGTGTATCACATCTTCAGGAAATGCTGAAAACTTCCCCAAACCTGGTTCTATGAGGGCATTTAGATTGGACCAAGAAGTTCAAAAAAGTGAAAGTGTCTCAATTACACTATTTTCAAAAGGCAATTTTGCTTTCATAATTCTTGGATCTCTTTGGGGGCTGGGGAAGCAACACAAATTGACGATGTTTCCATGACAGATGTACTTTACATTAAGCATAGTGGATTTGTTGCAGGTTTATGTACTTTACTAATGAATATTTCCTTAACATGTAAAAATTAATTCTTTAGTGTTTAAGAACAGGATTATGAAATACATCTTCACAAACAGGGTAAATAAAACACTTCCTATCACTTACATGTTTCTACTAGTGCCTTCATTGCATACAGTCACAAAACTGCATCAGAGAAAACTGGCTTTATTACTGCACATCAGCAAAGAAAAAAAATAAAATACATCATGTATTCTACATTTGCCACCAATTTCACTCTCAGCAGGGACAATCGCTGTTGGCACTCAGAAAGCATTAACTATGCAACAGAACTACAGGAAGAAGAGATCCAAAATAAACTATATTCCAGGCTTTTTTTGATGGTTTGTCAGCTTTTTGGTTTTTTTCTTTAATCACCAACTCAGGAATGCAGTAATGAGTCTGACCCATTATACCCAAGATTTAAGAAGACACATATGTGATAATATACTCAGTTTATTCAATTATTTGCATTAAATTTGTCCCATATTTTCTCAAGTCTCACTGAACCCCTATAGCAAGAGCTGACATTTCAAAAACTAAAATCAATTGCATAAAAAATTACCTGTTTTCAAACCCATTTGCTATGTATGCTACAGCAGTACCATCAAAAAACAATGAGGTCCCACTGCTGGGCACTATATTCATAGTATGAAGAGTCTGTACTTGAAAGCAGAGTAATTTACACCAAAATAGCATGTGAGGGATTGTGACACTGATGAAAAACATGAAGGACAAAAATTAGAAGCTTATGGTGGTCTTCCTCGTGTAAATCAGGTCTGCATACAGGAATAAAGTTTTGAATCTCTAATTTGAGATTGGAAGGGGAGCATGTCAAGGTTTAGAAACTAGGCTACCTATTTGTTAATTTATTTTTCACATTACCATGGAAAAAATGTTTCTGTGTATGTCTTCAGGGAGAAGAGAGGGAGGGTTGAATGAGGACAAATGAATGTATTCCTACATAGAGACATCTGAATAAACCATCCATTATTTCTAAGGCATGCTGCCATTTCTGTGTCATAGTAATGCTATTCTACTTCTTTTTACTAAAAAATTTTGTAAATATCATCTTATCTGTGTGAATGCAAATTAACTCCATGTTAACTGCTTCTTAAACCCTAGCCGATGTGTTGAGATGCTGAACACACATGGCAAATATACACGCACAGAGATGTTAAAGATAACTGTAGGTTTCCTTTAAAGCCTTCGATGTCAAGTTGATAACAGTTGTGCATCTGGGATAAGAGAGTTGCTTTTGCTCAGTCCAATGGCCACACTGTCTTGAGGCAAAGGGGAGAAATAATTGATCTTTTGGGGCCCTGCATGGATGTGAGTGTTAAAACCCACCCCAGAAGGTTGGACTAACCCAGATTCTTGTTAACAGATCCCTTGGGTTGGATTAGAGTGAAATGACACTGAATAATCAGTGTATATGAATATTTATACACACACACATACACATATATATGTGTAGGGTTTATTTTAGAACAATTTGGTTGCAATGGAAAGCAGGTATGTAGCCATTTTGGTTATTATTATCTACAGTAATATAACAAAATGAAAACGTAAGAATAACACTAAAGAAAATATATAAGGAAAAGAACTAAAGAGAAAAAAGGATGAGTGGAAGATATCACCACCTGTGGATCCAGCAAAGTGGGCAAAGTCCTTTACTGATCTTAACAACGTGTGAAACGCTATTAGCATTTCAGTCTCTCACAGGGAGATATATTTTTTATATAAATCTCCTAATGTCATCAGGTATCTTCTTATAGCTCACCTCTGTTCATAGGTTAGGAATTGACCTTAGAGATACAGAATTTGTCTCCTTAAGAATTTGTCCCACGTACCTCTGCTTCAGAAACCCGTTGTGCGCTATACCCTGTTTATAGAGATATTTGCTCGCACGTAACACTATGTGTGTATAAATCTTATTAGTTTGGTTTCAGAACTGGAAACAATAAAAATTAAGATAAAACCAAAAGGAAAACTTTTTAGATTTCTCATAAAAATCATTTATGAGACTTAAAATTAAATTCTTTAAAAATATGCAAAGACCAACTTTCAAATTAGCCTCCGCTCCACAAAACAGCAGTTTAGCACAGCCCTTTAGATTATCCTGCAGTGAAGAATTTAATGAAAATCATTCAAAGCTGTAGAGATACCCATAAATATCCTTGTGAATAAAGGACCTGGATATCTTAACACCCAGGTGAGTGATGTAACCAGGCTATTATGGTCACTCTCACATGTTTTCATTCGGCTCTAAAAATAATTTTTTTTCTTTCAAATGAAAAAGCATCAATTGGAGAGACAAGCAAAATCTCTAATTCTCAAGTTAACTACTTTCTTAGACACTGTCTCTTACCCCCAACCAAAAAAGACAAAACCCTCGACAAGTCATCCCTAGAGAGCTTACCATCTCACTGAGAACACTATCCAAAAACAGGCTACAGTCTTAGGCCACTGGGAACAGATCAGTCATTCTCCATTCCCTGTCCAAAATTAAACCGTAACACAAGCAGTAACAGCACAGCACTGGGCAACAGATTACACCTGTAAAACAAAGCCTTAAAACCACTAGTTAGTGAAAAAAAAAAAATATCCTGGCTACAGAAAACTCCTGACAAATATACCAGCTGCTCTATAAAATACATCATTCAGTGCATTTCCAATAGTTACCTGAAGTTGATGGTGCCCTCCTCTATGCTGACTTCAGTTTTATTTCTTCTACCGCTGAGACAGCTGTCCTAACAAATGCTGACTTTTCTGTAATGGTTTGCATATTCTGCATAATCAAGGTCAGACAAACAAATGTAACATGGTGATGGCTGGCACCTGAATGCTGCAAACACCTCCTGCAGGCTATAAAATGAATGTCTATTTTATATTTATTTAATATTTTATACTTTAATGAATGTATATGTTATACTTTGGCTACTATTTTACATTACTGAGTTGGGTGATAAAATTTTAACTCATCTAATATTGAGTTTTTTTACTTGTTCCCTTGCACATACGCTTGGACGAAATGACAACTGACCTCTCAGAAAATACTGACTAGCCATGAGAAAAAGATTACAATTTTTCAAAAATCCAAAACCCTTAACTAAAAAAATTAGAGGAAATTTGTCATTTTCACTCTTACCATTCAAGTGAGGCTTACTTATATGTAACATTTTCTGCTTCTGATTTTGACTGGTCTGAAGATTTATACAGAACTCAACAGCTCAAAGAAAACACAGTAGCAGAAACTTACCTTCCCCACTGCTTTCTTGTAAGATATACATTTAAAGAAACAATTTTTTGGACTTTTGATGTAATCCGTAGTATCAGTACAGATCATTCACTTCTGAACACATTATAAAGAAGGGTAGTAAATTTAACTCCTGTTTTATTGTCAAAATTATGAGTTTAAACTTGAGAACAAAAAAAATCAAAGAGGTATATTCCTTTTCATTTACTGACTGAAATTCCATAGACATTCATATTTCACAACAGGCCAAATCTAAAATTATTCTTCAGTTTATATCTCCTGGACTGTTTAGAGATACACTTATTTTTTCATCTGTAATCAGAACACTTCTCTAACTCCATAGGATATCCTTTCAATACGCATTTCACTTTTTTTTTTATTTGTACATGATTTTATTTTTATCAGACACCATGTTGCTCCTGACTTGAAAAATCAGTTAAATGGCAAGAATTCACTCATGTGGTCATGTCACTCCCATGGAAGAGTCATGTAAATAGTAAGTCATTTACCAAAAATCTATTCTCCTTTCTCTTTGAGCCCACATTCTATCAGTCACATATAGCATTGATTAATCTACAAAGAATCATTAATTATCAAGTAACAACATACTTCAGGTGTTCAATTAGCCACCAGATGGAGGCCACATAGTCTCAAAATGCAGCAGAAGCATATGGTCATTAAACATAAAAAATGAGTACAAGTTTTGCAAAGTGGATACAGAATACAACCTGTAAATTAAACCAAGCTCCATATGTGACTAGACTTCGACAAGATTTAAATTAAACTCGCTCTACGCCTTTAACCTGCAAAAAAAAGTCTGTGGTTTCATCTGTATTGAGGTCTCGCTTGGCTGCCCAGATGCCAAGGGCCACGCCGGTGGCAGGTGTCTCCTCGGGGTGCCTTCAGCAGAGCCCCCGAGCCAGACCCCCGGTTGCAGCGGCGGCAGGCAGTTGCCTCAAGCAGCGTCCCAGGCAAGTTCCGAGTGACGCGGAAGAGCCAGCAAAAAAGGAGGACTTAGCTGCTTTGCAAACCAACCCAGTTTATTAGGCCAATGGGGAAGGCAAGCTAAGCCAGCCTCTAAGGCTTGCACCCCTAGGAGCTCAAACCACAAGGCCTCTATGGTCTCAGGAGTTTGGGCCAGAGAGACCTCTCAAAGAGTGGTGACGAGAGGTTTTATACCCCTAGGGTTTCAGGGGCGGGTTCGTGGGTACATCCAATAAGGGGCTTGCAAAGGAGTGGTTTGGGGATGAGGGACATACGGAATCACCAAGGGGAGAACAGGTGGGAGGGGATATACTCAAGGGAGCAAATCAGTAACAAAGTAACATGGAACTTGCTGGAACAGAAGGCAGGGTCTGGGGAAAATGGACAGGTGAGGGAGACAACTTCTTGATTAACCCAAGGAGTGGCCGACAGATTGACAGGAGGAGCAAACCAAGAAGAAACGGGGGTACACAGAACAAACCAAGGGACATTTAACATAAAAACCCGCCGCAACACTGTATGAATCTCCTCTACCAATAAAAATCCTGCTGACATTGTTTTGTAATATAAGGTTTTGTAGGAAACACACCCGGATAATAAAAATTATCCCTCACCAATCTTAGAACAGAATATTTTACTCCATTTCAGACACAGTTTTCTTCAGTAAATGACCAGTTCTTGCCTTATTGGTAGGGGTCTTTTTAAAAGGAAATCATTTCAATGCTTAGATAAGATCCAATTCCCAGTTTTTCCATAAGGGAATATAAAATACTTTGAACAGATCTTCAGCGAAGTGAGTGTGGGTAGTCAATGTTATCTTACACAACAGCGAAAGTGAGGCAAACAGGAAAAAAATTCTTCCTATTTGCTGCAAATCTAATAAAAACCTGGGATTACAGTTCAAGAAACTTTGAGCCAAAGCTAGTGAGAATTTTTTGCAACATAATCATATTACTCCATGAATAAGAGGCTGAAACTACAAGGAGAAGAAGAAAAGAGTTAGGAGACCAGGCTTGCTGCTGCCATCACTACTAGCGGGATGAGAAGGACTGGGAATGACAACAGCCAGCAGAGGGGGATTAAATGTTCCCTGAGAAATGATCACTGATCTACTTTCCTTACCCTCCTCCCAGAGACAGCAGTGATAGGCACTTTGACTCTCCTGGAGCTGGTGTAGAGAACAGGCACTTTGCTGCAGGCAGTAGCCTGTTCCCCAGCAACTTGCACATGTTGAGTCAAGACCTCTCCTGACTCTGGCTTGGCCAACCCCACAGCTGCTCCACTCGAGCACTCTCAGACACCTTGAGCAAGCAAGCATGAAGTAAAGGTTAAACAGTACCCCTTATTGCCTGATTTTACATCCCCTGCTTTAAGAACTAAAGCTAAGAGTGAGCAGAGTAATATCTTTCTTGGCTGTGATAAAAGCAATGGTAAAATGTGTAAGTTTTGCACCACAGTTTGAACCACTTCGGTTTCAGTTCGGTTACTGAAAATTCGATTCCTTGTAGACAGATTTGGCTAAGTGATCCTAGGCCAGGATAACAATAGCTCATATTTCAACACATCATTTCTTTCACTTTTCAAAATGCAGAGCAGCTGAACACCAAAATCAGTGGAAAAAGAAAAGTCTTATGACCAGGTTCTACCTTTTGTTTCTCATGTACAATCCCCTGAGGATCAAACATGTTACACAGAAGGGACAGCATGAATTTAATTCTGAGTTCATCTGCAAAGAGAGAAGTTTTTTTGTTCCCTGCAGGAACTTCAAATGTCTCTTTTCCTACTGAGCACTCTGCAATATTCTTTTCCATTGCTATGAACACAAAAATAATTTTTACTTTTGTCCAGTTTGTGTAGGCACACGACAAGTAGTTCTATTTAAAACACAAAAAAGTGACAAAAAGGGTTTATCCTTCTTATTTGTAGAAATTATGCAACTGTAATTTCATTTTGTGTTTTGTCTCTGTCCCCTAACTTCTGCTTAGAGAGTGAATGCTGCTGGTTTATAATTTTTATGCTTCTGTAAAGAATACTATTGGGACACAAAGAAATTGGAGAGGAAAACATAAGTTTTAATGACGTTTGATTATGAAAATGGACAAAATTTAAAAAAAAAAGTCTCCCCAACAAAGTATGTATACAGTTTTTTATTATAATTTGGGGAAAAAATCCAATATGAATTTGTTAGCAAATAAAGATTTATCATCAGTCTATAACTGAAATTTTCATTAGAGCCTTAAAATACACACACCCACAGTTAAAAGCCAGTCATCTCACTTCATTGCAAGGACCCATTACCTTATTTTGGAGCAGGGAAGCAAACTGGGGTCTTCTATATCTCAGCCTCCCTTGGCCAAGGTAGAGCTGTCTCTGTCTCTCAGAAGAGAGGTGACCAGTGGTTGGTGGATCAACAGCATCACTGCAGTACCACTACTCACTGTCTGTTACACTTGTGCCATCTCTCCACTCACCCACAGGACTGGGTTTTTAGGCAATGATTTAGAAGCGCATTACATAATTGATGGAGACCATGGAATACTGGAGAAGGCATGAACTAGCAGTCCCACTTCAAACGATATAATTATATGTCCTGTGGGTAGTTTAGACTACAGGAAGCAATTGCATGTGTATTTAAAAAATATGCGTACCTTTCCCGTTTTTCCTTTATTCATAACTCTCTCTCCAGATACTGTTACCATGATTGCGACTTTAAACAGATTTTACAGCCATATAACATTAAAGTGTGGCAATTAGTGCCTTTTAACACTCACGGTCTGATTTGTGAAACAGGATTTTAAGTAATAAGACATCTGCTGCTCTCAATTTTAATTGCTGCAATAATTATGTATTTTTAATTGTGATCCTAATTTCAATGAAAATTTATCACCAGGAAATAAAAGGCACTATTTGTTTTCATCAATTCACTGAGCTACTTTTAATATTTTATTCTGTTCTGGTACAGAAACAAAGACCAGTTCCTGATGAAATAAAGGCATACTTTTGTACTTGAAAGAAGTCTGCACATGACAGAAGCAAAGCAAAATTATGTCAATAAACCAAGTTCATCCTGAGGCCTCCATTTCGAGAAAGCACTACTCAAATATTTGTGTCAAGCAACTGCTACACTTGCTAAGACATAAATAACCAGTAACCCATAACATATAGCCAAAATGATCTGTAAACATTATAGACTCTTTGCCATGCCAGAATCTATACTAATCCAAGCCAACTAATGACCAAAGAACTACTCCCAGGTAAAGAAAACCCTTGAAGGGACATAAAGAAGAAGAGGGAGTTGCTCTCTACCTTCTTTGTTTCCTGGTAATGGGAGTTAATCAGAGGAAAGAGGTGATTACAAATGGAAAGGTTCCTCAAGAAAATACCCTGCAATCTCCACTGTTTGGAAGATGACAGGGTCTGGCCTATTCAGTGAAGATCCCTTTGCCTGGAACAGAGCCCAAAGTGATCTGAAATTAGACAAAGCCCTAAGCTTCAGAATCACATCACAATAACATCTGCACAGCTTTGGAGAAAAATATTATGCTAAGACCAGAGTTGGAATATCTACTAAAACAGGCAGCTTTAAGGGTAGAATATCACTGCAAATTTCCTCTTAAAATTAATGAAATATAATGTATCCCAGAAAGAGGCTGTATTGACTGGGAAACACACTTTAAACTAAATGACTATATATCTGCTTACTAAAAAGTTTCTATACCATTGCTCCTATAATGCCATGACAGGAACTGGAGCTTAAGAGCATAATATCTTATACATTCCAAAACCATTTATCTATTTGTAAGTGTTTTACTTACATGACAATATCAAAGATATATTTGTTGTGCTTAGAAAGTCCACTTTATATTTGAACTCTGAAAACTTGAGATAAACTTTATCAAAATTAAGAAACATTTGACCTTTGTTTCAGGCCAACAAAATTTTAAAAATATTCGGCCACCTAACTGAAATGAGAATGACAGCATGAACCTTAATGCAATCTAAAACAGTCTCTGTCTGAAGTCAGAGTGAAGAAATAGAGAGGCTTAAGCTTTTTCCAGATTTATATTCTCAATGTTTCCCTTCATAAGCATAATATACAGTATTCACCAATCTATCCATGAGCAGCAAATTCAATTTTCAGTAAAACAAAAATTTTCTATATGAAAATCAGGAGATAATGAAAATACTTAATTTTATTAATAAATTAAATATCCCCATGGGAACTACAGCAGATAATAAAAGGAGCTCATGTTCAGATGACCAGATTCAAATAAAGAGAGCTGGGTTTTTTTCTCAGGTGGATAATAAATCTCGGCTAAAATACACCTCATGCTTCTGCAAAACGGTGTAAATTATTTCTACTGAGAAAGAATTTCCTGTTTGATCATGTGAAATACGCTAAGCCAATCAAAAAACACGAAAACCACTAAGCAACTTTCACATAAATTGCCTGGTATACCTTTCAAGCTGGAGTCTGGTTTCACCATTAAAAGTTATAATTTACTCACACTGAAAGGTATTTGAGAGAAGCATAGGAAAAAGAAGGATTTTGAACTACCTCTCTGTGGTAACCATTGGTAAACACTAACACTCATGTTCAGCCAGTGCCACCAGCACCCCCAGGTCCTTTCCTGCTGGGCAGCTTTCCAGACACTCTGTCCCAGTCTGTAGCACTGCAGGGGCTTGCTGTGACCCAAGTGCTGAAGCCAGCACTCCACCTTATTGTACCTCATACCATTGGCCTCAGCCCATCAATCCAGCCTGTCTAGATCCCTCTGCAGAGCCTTCCCACCTTCCAACACTCCTCCCAGCCAATTTGGTTTCATCTGCAAATTTAACTTAATGATAGTGCTGTCAATCCCCTCATCCAGATCTTCGATAAGATATTGAACAGGACTGGCCCCAACACTGAGCCCCGTGGAACCCTGCTTCTGACCAATTGCCAGCTGGATGTAACTCCACCCACCACCTCTCTCCACCCACAGACCTCCAGCCAATATTTCACCCAGCAGAGTGTACATATATCCAAGACATGAGCAGCCAGTTTCCCCGGCCAGTGTCCCCAGGGGAATGCTGTGGAAAATAACCTTTGTCATTTCAGGCTAAAATTTCAAAATCACAAGTTAGCATGAAGAAAGCTCCATACTGTCAGCTAATTCAAAGTCACTGAAGAGAATCAATGCAGTTAAAAAGTTTCTGAAGGAGGTCATAAAAGATACTATTTTTGCATCACTTTCTCAGTCTTGACTTCTCATACAGTTTCACAAGTATTAATGAGCCTGCGCAGAATAATTTGAAGCAGCACAGGCTTGGAAAATAGGAAGTACCTATTAGTATTGGCAAGCATTGAAGAGTTAATGTTACTGGATGATTACCTGTGGAGCATCAATAGGTGAAGAGTTCTAAATAACTAAACAAATGGATTCAGTGGGGTCAATTAAACCAAGACTTCATCTCAGTGAGTTTATTTTCCTTTTTTCATTTTGTGTCTGTTTTTTTTCTATCCATATATACCAAAAGCATTATTTTCTGCTAGAGATATTTTTCTTTTCTATTGCATCCAGGTAAGACCCACTGCAATAAAGGGGTGAATGACAAGTGACCTTGTCCTCTAGTGAGACTACCAGCTTCTCCAGCTGCTAGACTGGTACCTTACCAGGAATCCTACACCACACAACCACAGGATTTTGCAGTCTGGATGCAGGCAAGAGAAGAAATACAAATCTTTGGACAAAGCTTGCTCTCTACTGTAAGAAAGATGTCACAAGCTATCACATGAAATCATCCACAAAAGGCATGAGACACAAAGCATAGCAGGAAACATATTTCAAAAACTCCTCAGTGACAAGCAGAAAATGAAATGGCATGCAAATGTAATTTGCAGACAAAACAAGAAAGAATAAGAAAACTTTATAAATAAATAGAGCTTTAGCTTCTTGCAAATATCTGATAAGGATCAAATTTGCTGACAACTAGCATCTGTACTGGTCAACAACCAGGTTACAGAAGGTATAGGATTGGTTAGTGATTCTCAGTTGATGACAAAATGCTGAAGAAATTCTACCTACAAGACTAACTGTTAGAGGAGTCAAAACCAGTTTTACTTTTGAGAGTTAGTAAGGGACTAGAGGGGTACAGAAGATCGGAAAACTTACTTGGGGTACCCTTAAAGTGCAGTAAAAGTGGGTAAGAGCAAAAGAATCATAGACCAGTTAAATATTAATTGTTGGGAAAATACCTCCAAAAATTCTAAAAATTAACTGTAAGCACAGAAAAGGAGAAGACTGATGGGCACTGTGAAAGACAAAATGTGTCTAACTCATCTCATTTCTTTCTGCAGGAGAGTTATAGGTTTTGGTATAGGGGCAGATGCAGTAGGAGGAAGATATTTTCCCTTTATCCAAGTTTTTGCCACTTGTTTAACATGTTCCAACCACAAAATAGGGTAAAAGAGTTAAAATTACAGTGTTGCCCAGGAATAGTCCTCACTAGTTCATTATCAAATGGGGGAACACACAAAGCAAGGTTTTGCTTGAGTCTGTCCCACTATTAGTACTATTCAGCACATTTTTATTGATTAGGATGGGAGAGTACATGCATTCAATTTGCAAGCCGAAAGCAGCAGCAAACACATCAGACAGCAGAATAAACTGGGATTTGAACCACACATTACACTGGGAGAAGGCAGATAGAAAAAGATGCAGTTTGCTAAGGATGGAGGCAAAATTCCATACCACACCCTTTGGAAGAAAGGGAGATACAGTGAATCATAATCTGCTGAAATACATACACACAATAGAAACCTCATTTTAAAGTGTGAAATAACCCTCCTACTACCCAGCTGAAAGCTTACAAGGAAAGATTAGCACACTTTCCAGTCTGGTCACAGCAATTGAGGGATACAAATCAAATGATGGTAGGACAGTTGAGTGGTGAGAATGATCAGTGATTCAGAATACAGAATGCTTTTCCTTACAGAGTTCTTCAACAACAAGAAAAATCTTCAGTAGTAAGGAAAATTATGTATTGAAAGAGAACATGGAATTTTCATCACTGGTTATTTTCAGAAAGAAGTTGAACAAATACCTATCAAAAATACAGTTCATCCCACCTTTGAGCAAGATCTCTACTTCAGCTCTTTTTTTTCTGTAACAGACTGATGGGATTTCTGTTACAAGGACAGGAAATTGATAGAACTGTGGATGAATCTCATCTCTAGCTAGGCAAACATTTAGTGTGTAAAATCAGTTCATTTACAGTGGCACACGAGGCTATGCACATTTCCCTCCCAACAGGATTGAAAAGTGGTCCTATTTCCTCTCCCCTAGAAGAACAGGAGCTGCAAAAAGAGGTTACACACACTTAAAATCTCTATATGCTAAATATTAAGTAAGCAGTTTCTAGTTATAAGAAGTTAAAAACAAGTTACAAAGATTTAAAAATGAATCTACAAAGCTGTTACTAAGACAATGATTAGAAGTTTTACAAAGATAGAGCTTTACTGTAAGTATAGTTTGCATTTCTGATGTGTAATCTCTGAGTCATATGACTGAGTTACTGTACTGCTCTCCTTAGCAATACAATTGACATTAACTAGTGCTTGTAGGGCTCATCTTCTCTCAAAAATCAATACCAGCAGACAATTTAAACTCAACGAAATAACCTTTGTGGTAGTTCTTTAATTTTCCTAGGGATACCATGTAATTGTTCCTTAGATGTAGTAGACATTTTGTCTCAGTGCTCTGGAAAACAAATCCAAAAATTAGTCACTTCCTGAGCCCCCCTTTTGGGGATGTGCTTTTCAGGTGCTATTTTCCTCAGAACACTGTGAAGAAAAAACGCCACATATGAAGGGACCTTCATTAAATTACTGCTTGCAAAATAACAGCTAAAACATGTTTCTAGTTCTTTTCTGTAACTCTTGATGACTCAAAAATATGGCAGAAATGCTATTGAAGCAGAGGATTTCCACTATGTATATTGCTTATAGGGTTAGAAAATGTTCTTTGAAAGTGCCTAGGCTGACAAGCCGATCTATTGTTTGCTTGTCAAACAGCTTGAAGAGCTAGACAATACCATTAGACATGGTATTGAAATAATGAATGGATGGATGGATGGATTTTCCTCACCTGCTGTGTGTTGTTTGCTAAAGACATTTTAGTAAGACTTTCCTGCTCCTTTCAGTTCCAACAAATTGTCTCCAAAATGTGCAGTCATCTAATTTAAAAATCAGACCCCCAAACCAGAAAACTAAAAAATCACAGTTGCAAATACAAGTAGAAAAGCATACTATATATTGCTTTGCTACAAAAGGTTTCTATACGACTTTAGTTGAAAGTCATCTCTTGGGAGGTGACTATGAACTAAATATGAGGTATATTCCTCTTTAAGGACCTGATGATGAAACTCTAAATATTTTTACCCTTTATGACAGTCCACTGCTATTGCTAGTCTTATCAGTTTCTTTTCTGCTTCTAGTCCTGTTCATTTCCTTTCCTAGACACGAGCAGTTAATATTTCATGGTTTCCATTTAGTCTTTGAGTGCAATATATTTTATTGCCCTGATTTCTTAACATTTGCTATAATTTTCTATCTCTTACAAAATTTATTCTGATATATGAATATCTTCAAATGTTGCTTAGCTCTTCTATTAGGTTTCATCTCTTTTCAACACTTTCTGAGTTTTTCATATCGAATAGAACAGAGAATAAATGCTAACACTGAAATGAAGAAATAATTTTTAAAAACCACTTAAGAAAATTACTCCTCTATTATATTTAACTGGGCCACAGCCAAACCTGATATCAACACCTATAAAGAACTAGATAGCAAAATCACTAAAGTCACATCTCTCATTTTTCAATCCTGCAAA
The DNA here is from genome assembly GCA_013390045.1 of Picathartes gymnocephalus. Lineage (NCBI taxonomy): Eukaryota > Metazoa > Chordata > Aves > Passeriformes > Picathartidae > Picathartes > Picathartes gymnocephalus. The sequence goes on along the minus strand of WEKY01058491.1, from coordinate 4,177 downwards.
ACTTTATGATTACTTGGAGCTTTATCACATGAAGGTAGACTATGGTTCACAGCTGTTCAGGTGAAGTTTGTCATAATAAGCCTCTATATTTTAGTCAGTTAATGCATATGCATCTAGGCATCACTTTCCTAATCTTTCAGCAACTGTCCTCTGTAACAGGGTTGAGAAATAATTCAAGTGGATCAATCTTCATAACAGGACTTAGCACCACTTGTGTATCTGGTAGGATGAGAAAGTTTGGAGAGATGGACTGAGGAGGAAAGGCTTACACAACAAGTAAGGCTCATAGGGCCAGTTTCTCTGTTCTTACATTCCCTTACTACTTTAAAGCTTTCATTAAGGTATAGTAATTATCTGAGTCTTAAATAGACTCAAAGACAAAATGTTTTAGAGACAGATACTCACATATTGTAATGACTTTGGAAGGGAAATTCTGGACTTACCACCTTTTATTGCAGCCCTGAAAACTTATTTTTAGAATACTTAACAGACCCAACAGTCTATCAGAAGACCATGTTTCTGATTTCAGGTATCATTCCACAAAGATAATAGGTACCTCTTTTATCACTAGTTAATGCAGGTCTCTATGTCCTCATTATAACTTAAGAACATCAAATGTGGAAGGGACACTGAACCTAAAGGAGGCATAGATTTTAATATTTCCACCAGAGACACATTTGGTCATTTTCAACAGTAAAGTAGGGCATTATTCAAAGTATGATTCGAAAATTGAAGGCATGAGTCAACCTCTCTTTTGTCTAATTCACTCTTCTGTGTCATTACCACTGTAATGTTACCTTCAGTGAGGACTGAGTGGTCTGCTGGGTTGCAGCCTAGCAATAGAATTATTCACATACTTTATTAACCCACAAATCTATAACAGATCTTTTGCTATCATTACACATATAATGAAAGTTTGCCTCCTAACTAATGCCATACACTTATTCAAACCTTATTCAAACTTATTCAAGTTGGTTGTGTTTGTATAGTAGTAATATTTCACAGTTTAATAAATAATTATCTTCAATGCTGCAGTCCTCTTCTAATCCGGTGCAAAACGGAACAGCTTGGGTGGAAATAACTAAAAGACAAGAAGTTCTCCTCTTCCAAGACAAATTAAACCGTAGTGGTTTTGAAAAGCTGGATTTAAACATTGTCAGACTGAGGAATGTATGAAGGCTAAGATAGGGAAGAATGCAAAATCCACAACAATGTATAATTGAAAGGATGCACACACATCACCTGCTCTGTAAAGGGTGCAGAAATCCTGCAGAAGGGCCCTCCCTGAAAAATATGAGTTAACTCCCTTCATCTCCAAGTTGGAGGCTCAAAAAATATGCATCTTGCAGTAATGTTTCCTTCCTATTATTTATCATGTTAGACATCACCCAGTTCAGCATACTGACTGTCACGATTCACATCCTAGCACCTAGCTGACCCCCATAACCACTTGCCTAAAAATTCTGGCCACCTACCACAGAGCTACAGAGTCCATTTTACAAACAACACACAAAGCTCACTAATAGGGCTCAGCACTTTTGAGTCTTGTCTCAACCTGTTGCCCATTGTGCTGACTTCACTTTCCCCGCAAAATGAGAATTTGTAGTGGGAACATGGACATAATCCTCATTAGTGAAGGGATCTAGCTTCAGTTAGAAGTGTTCACAGATCACTGTAGTATTCCTTTTAGTCCTGCATAACCTGCAGTCTACTTCTACTTATGTGAGTGAAAATAAATTTTGGGTTTGTACAATTACTCAGCAAATATTTATTGAGAAAGAAATTCCATACACTAATTCTGAGCATTGTCTTTGACACTTAGTGTAAATAACAGAAACCCATCTTATAAACATATTTACACCCTACTTGTCTTAATGTATTGTGTCTCATCATTCCAAACCAGGACCCATCAAGCTGAATCAGGACAGGCCCTGTGTTTAACTCTCTGCATATTTACTTCTACATGATACAAACATAAATCAGCACACCATTCAAAACAAGAGAGGGGTTTTTTTACGTATAGGTATATTATTGCATATAGTGATACTGGTACATTTGTTGCTTCCACCATTTATGTGGATGAGATTTATACAAAATGGAAATTTGTAACGAAAGGGTTAGACCTCTGTCTCAATTCTATCCTTAGGTCATGGTATCTCAGAAAAAAAAACCCAGGAAATATATCATCATTCTCTTTCACAGTACATATTTTCTATATTATCTTCTTTAGGTCAATGCTATACTCCAATTTGTAGCAAGGGAATTAGGGGAAAATAGATTGTTAAGTGTCTGATTAAATATTTAATCGGAATATGCCCACCACTGATTCCCTGGACAGAGCTCAAGAAACTATGAACTCCACAGAGAGCTCAGTACGTCAGGAACAAGATCAATGTTAATTAGAGCAAGATATATAAACTTCTTCCAAAGTGCAAGACACATGATAAGGAATTCAATGCATAATTTTAAGAGACTGGTATAGATAACTTGATTCAGGGGAATTGAGGCCACTTTTGTTAGTGTTTCCATTAGTAACAGAAACATTTATTCTGAGGTGCAGCAACATCAGGCAGTAATTAAAATGCACAATAAGAAATTAAGAAACACGTCCATCATGTGGCCTTAAAAGCCAAGTAGTTTTTCTTCTGTTGGTGATTACTCTACTCATTGCAAAGAAATAGATTTTCTGCTCATGAAACAAATAGTGGGATATCATTGCAGTTACTGTAAAGATTTTTCACTCAGAGAAAAATATTTTTTGTAGAATAGCATTATGATTAATAAGAAAATACTCTGAAACCGTACTTTTTCTTAGGATATGAACCACACAGTAGAGGTGACTGGTAAAACACAGTTAAAGGCCAAAAGAAATAAAAAAAATAATAAAAATAAATCCTAAATGCATTATTTAACATCATGTGTAATTTAATGCCAGCTTATTGACATAAGATCGAAATGTTTTTATGCTACAGAATGTTATCAGCCATGACCAAGAGAATAAAGCTATAGGTGATAGACTAGAAAAGTCTCTCATCTTGCACGAACTTTTGGAGTAAAATAGAAAACCTGAGAAGAAAAACTGCTTGCATACAGTTGTGAGAATTTACGCAAGGTGACCTGATGGATGAAGGACCAACTCTTTAGCTACTTCATTAGCTGTATATAGTTTTGCTTCATTGTTCTGGGATTCATACACTCCTAAGTCAACACAGGTATGCACATAGAGCCACAAGTTCAGAGTTGTGCTGACTCTGAATAATTGCTACATTGATCCGATACCACAGAACTACAGAAAAAAATTACAGTAGCTGATGACCTCCTTGTAACAATCTCTGTTGCCTTGTAAAGTTTATATGCTAAAATAATGTTTCAGAGAGTAGTGCTCTTCCTGGGAACAGTATCTAAACAAACATAGAAGCACTGCTTTTGGCAGCAAAAGGCAAATTAGACAGAGGCAGACAATGGAAGTAACACTACTGAAATTGGTTTTAAAAACTTCTACCTGGATTCACCATCTTTCAAAAAAAGAATGATGATGCAAAAAAAGCCATCATCTCATCTGATATGTATCATGAGCTGGGCTTTTTGTTATGGTTTGGGTTTTTCAACCCATCCAAGCATTAGTTCAGTTGCATGAAGATAAGCATTTTCATTCAGAGTTTGAAAAATTGTGTCAAAGAGAAGAGGCAAATTATTGGGCTATAAATTAATATATTCTTAATGAAGTCACAACTTCAAGTACAAATTTAAACATTTAAGCTGCAACTCTGTCAGTGGATCCATTGTTCATAGTGCTGATAATAGAATTTATAAGAGCACTGCAGACCACCTCTGTGGTATACATAAAGACAGATGCAAGCTGGATATACAATTCCTGTGCTTGGTGGTTTTAACACTGCTGACTCTGCTTGAGAGCCACATTGCTGGTTTGGGGCTCTCAGATCACTTTTCCACGTGCCCTGAGAAAAAGATGGCCTTCATATTTATTTTATTTAGTATGGTGCAGAGCACTTAAGTACCAATTATCAAAAGAAACAATATATTTTCACTGTAAAGTCCTCATATATTCTTTTTATAAAGAAATACTGTCTAACATAAAAACCTATAGAAATTACTGAAATTTTAACCTGATATTATACTCATATACCCATATATTTATTTTGTGATTCAGTGCAAA
>WEKY01058488.1:0-24175 GCA_013390045.1 Picathartes gymnocephalus | reverse complement strand
GTTGGCTGTGAGGGTGGGGAGGGAGTGAAAGAGCTTTCCCAGAGAAGCTGTGGCTATCCTTGGATTCCTGGAAGTGTCCAAGGCCAGGTTGAACAGGGCTTGGAGCCACCTGTCCCACGGAGGTGAGCTGGGAGAGGAGGAGAGCCCGGGAGGGTGTCCAGAGTGAAAACGTCCAAATTCCTGGTATTTCTGAGGTAAAAGATGAAAACTCCCAAGAATTTGCTGGGCTTAAGTTGAGGGTGGGAGGCTCCATGTTTGGGATTCAGTGGAGCAGCTCTGGGTGGAGTCCTTGTGCCAGGACATTTTGTGCACCAATCCCAAATTCCGTGGAGACTGAGGGGATGTGATGGGATCTGCCCCGAGCAGGAAGGCAGCAAAGCCTAAAGCTCATTAGAGAAAAGATTAATTGGCATCACCTGCTTTGCTCCGAGCTTTGGAGTTTCCCAGGAGCTCAAGGGTGGGATCCCATGGAAAAGGGGGTGGGTGTTCCTCAGTGAAGGGGTCTGCTCAACACTGCTCCTCTCCTTGCCCTGACAGCACATTTTGGGATGGAATTGTTGTGATCCGGTGCCTAGAAAGCAAAAAGAGAAGGATTGATGCACAGGGTGAGTGCGGAAAATATTTCAGGCCAGACTGGAATCCCAGAATGGTTTGGGATGGGAAGGATCATAAATCCCACCCCTCTTCCATGGGCAGGGACACCTCCCACTGTCCCAGGATGCTCCAAACCCTGTCCAGCCTGGCCTTGGAAACTTCCAGGCATCCAGGGGCAGCCATAGCAAATCTGAGAATTCCAGCCCAGACAGGAATTCCTTCTCAAGATCCCACCCAAATCTCCCCTTTTCCAGTCTGAAGCCATTCCCTGTGTCCTGTCCCTCCATCCCTTGTCCTCAGTCCCTCTCCAGCTCTCCTGGAGCCCCTTCAGGCCCTGCAAGGGGCTCTGAGCTCTCCCTGGAGCCTTCTCCTCTCCAGGCTGACGGTGCCACCACCCCCCAAGCTGCAGCTCTGCCAAAGCTTTGTAGGACTTTTTTGTTCCCTCTCCACACATTCCAACACAGCATTCCTGAGCTCCCATTCTTAATGCAGATCAAGCAGCTCCCCGCTTTTTCTGCTCCGATGTGTTAATTTCTAGAAAACCAGACAAAAGTCGATTTAATTTCAGCTCGGGGCTTTGGTGGAGAAGTTCTCCAGGAGAACAGAGGAAGGAGGAAGAACACACCAGGAATCTTCAGAGGCACCGGAGGCTGTTTCTTCATCCTCGAACCTCACGCCAAAACAATAAACCACAATTATCCCCATTTTTTGGCGTGCAGGTTCCAGCCCTGTAAACCCCTTTATGGAAGAACACATCAAACCCCTGCTCCCTGCCAATCCCTCCTGTTGCTTAGGAACGAGCAGGCAAAAAAAAAACAACAAAAAGCCTGGAATTGGGAGACTTAAAAGTGCTCATTTAAAGGCTTCGTGCATCCCTATCAGGGAAATGCTAATTCGGGAAGGTTGATTGATATCCCCCAGTGTTATCAAGGTCCAGCCACGAGGAAGCAGCTCTGGCTCACCTTCAGTCGCTGTTGTTAACACCCCCCAAAAATTTTTAAAAAAAGGTTTTTTATTTAAGCGATTCAAAGCGTTTTAATCCTAAAAAGCACCGGAGGTTTTCGTGTTCTGCTCGGGGAATTATTGGAATTTGCTTTCAATTTGCTCAGCCACCCAGGTTGCAGTGCTTTATTTAAATGTTTCCTTTCCTAGGATGCCCTTTGGAGCATCCAGCAGGGTGGTGGGGACTGGAATCCGCTGATCCCGACAGGAACTTTGTGCCAAGCCCAGGGCTCCCCATCCCAAAATCCCAGGGAAATCGATGTCAAAATCCTTATAAAATCAATGTGAAATCCCTGGAAAATCAACATTAAAATCCCAGTAAAATCAACATCAAATCCTGGTAAAATCAACATCAAATCCTGGTAAAATCAACATCAAAATCCCTGCAAAATCAGCATCAAAATCCCTGCAAAATCAACATCGGGATCCTTGGAAAATCAACATCAAAATCCCTATAAAATCAAAATCAAATCCCAGTGAACTCAACACCAAATCCCTGGAAAATCAACATCAAAATCCCTATAAAATCAACATCAAATCCCAGTAAAATCAACATCAAATCCCTGGAAAATTAACATCAAATCCTGGTAAAATCAACATCAAAACCCCTGCAAAATCAGCATCAAAATCCCTGCAAAATCAACATCAGAATCCTTGGAAAATCAACATCAAAATCCCTATAAAATCAAAATCAAATCCCAGTAAAATCAACATCAAAATCTCTGGAAAATCACATCAAAATCCCAGTAAAATCAACATTAAATCCCTATAAAATCAGCATCAAATTCCTGGAAAATCAGGATCATTCAACCATTCTTAATTTTAATTTCAATGCATATCAGTCTCAATTTTCAAGAAACAATATTTTGGCCTCTTTGTTAAAGCTCTTCCTCCTCTGTTTTAAGCTGGGATCACAGACTGGGATTGCGGTAAACTCAGGGTAAAAATATCCACGGATTGAGGAAAAAAAATGTTTAAAATAAATCACTTTTCCCAGCAGAGCAGAGAGGTGCAGGGTCAGGCTCTCCATGCACGCCTAAGGAAAAGAGAATTTACCCCCAACTCCTCATAAAAGGGACTTCTTAATTTAATTAAATTTAATTTTAATTTAAATTTTAAGTTTTCATTTCACTCTAAAATGAAGGAGCTCCACCAAGTTTCCAAGCCCAAATACTCCAGGATTTCTCAGATTTCCTGCCCTTTTCCACCTCCTTTTGGAGCAGGGAGCCACTCCGGCCTTACCCACTCCCCCAAAAGTGGGAGGAGCAAATCACAGCCAGCCTGGGCCCGATCAGTCACCCCCTCATTAATTAGCGAAGCCAAATTAAGAAGGGAACACTTTGCAGTTTAATCAAAGCCACAACACGGCGATTAATGCGCTGAAAGGTTGGGAAGGGCTGACCCAGAAACAAATTCCCTATGGAGCAGGAAGGGAAATTTAATGGGAAGATGTGGAAGGGGAGGGAACAGCCCTTCCCAAAGAGCTCGGGGACATTTTTACACCGACGATGGAGAGGATTTCCCAGCCGTGGAGCCAAAAATCCCACATTTCACAGCCAGGCCCAGCCCCGGTTTGAACTGGGGTTTAAATGAGGCCTTAATTTGACCCAGCTCTTGCTGAAAGTGAAGGATTGCAGAGCCGTTTATCCAGCTTTTCCCTGGAAGTTCCGTTCATCCAGCAAACCTCAGGTGTCCCCGTGTCCCCTCTGTGGTGGCACAAGTGCTGTCACCCAGAGATTGGCACCAGCCACGGCTTTGGCAGAGACACATCCCGGGGTGAGGAGCAGCAAATCCAGGGCCAATCCAGGTTTCTGCTCCCAAAAGGGACCTCCACTCCGATTTCCATCCCAGTAACACTGTCCATGGTCCCAGTGACGACGCCGTCCATGGTCCCAGTGACGACGCTGTCCATGGTCCCAGTGACGCTGTCCATGGTCCCAGTGACGCTGTCCATGGTCCCAGTGACGCTGTCCAAGTGCTGCCTGATCAGTGTGAGCTGGAGCAGAGGCCGGACAGAAGGAGAGGAATAAAGCAGGGATTTATGGCAAGGCCTTCCAAGGGCACAGCCTGGCAATGCCAGAGCCCCGCTGCAGCCCTGCCAGGATGGGCCTCGAGATGGGCACAGAAAAGGGGCCTGGGCACGGGGTTTCACACTTGGAGAAGTTCTGCTCCATTGGCATCTTGAGCTTCACTGCCCAATTCAGAACTTGCAATGATGAAGTTCCATCCTCCTTGCTCGGCCTCCTCTTTTGGACGTTGTTGGTGCTTTTGGGTTTCCTGAGGTTGGGAAGGATTGTCCTGGAATGTTGGGCTGGAGAGAATTGTTGTGTCTGACTGCCCTGTGAGGAGAACTCATGTCTTAGTTTAGGGCAAATCTGGGAGGAAACCTCCTCAGGGGGTTCCCCCAGAAAAGCAGATCCAAGCCACCCCTCCCCCCAGCTGGTTCGGGAAACAGAGTTCCCTGGAGAAAAGTGGAAAAAACTATTTATTTAACAAACAAAACACCCACAAGCACAAAGGATGAACAACACTACACAACAAAACCTCTCGCCGTTCTGAAGAGATGGCAAACCCAGAAAAAGTCTTTTCCGTGGATGTGTCTTTGGGTTTTCTCTCAGTCTCTCTCTCTCCGAGGCTCGGGCCCGGCGTCCCGGCTGCAGTGCCGCTTGGGGGGAGCCCCCCCCTCTCCGGGTGATGGTCCTGGTGTCCCCGGATTGAACAACAGCAGAACAGTCCAAAAAAAAATCTTTGGTCTCAGCTAATTAAAAAAAAAATGAGCCAAAAAAACAAAAGAGGGGAAAAAACTGAAGGAGAGCTCTCCGCTGTCTGTGCAGATAACTCTGAGTCCAGGAACAGGAATGCTGAAGGTGTTATCTCTATGTTTTGAAAACAACTGCCTCAGATGTTCCACCGCTTGCTTCTCCTTCTACCCCCTTTGCTCTCAGATGCAGTCTTAAAGGTGCAAAACTTATTTCTGGGCTAAACAGACGAAATGGGGATAAAAGCATCATACAGTCAGCCTAGGACAACTCAGTAACACTGAATATGAGGCTAAAGCAGAACAGAAAAAAAAGAAAAAAACTTAGAACTTAAGGCATCACAAGGTCCCACCAATGCTGCCCAAGGTCCCTCCAAAGCTGTCACAGAATCTCAGTGTCACCTGCAGTACCTGGGGGTGCTGGATGAGGTTAAAGAGGGGGTTGGTTTCTAATGAGGTTTTCATTTCTACTCAGGATTTTGGGGAAGGGGAACTGCGTTAGGAGTTGTCCACGTTGGAAGTGGGCCTTAGATTGGCCCAGATCATCTTATCCCATCCTCTTCTAGGGGATATATCATCCTCCCAGGATTCCAGAATGGATTGGGTTGGAAGGGAATTTAAAACCCATTCAGAGCCATCCCTTTTTCATGGCAGGGACACCTTCCACTATCCCAGGCTGCTCCAACCCTGTCCAGCCTGGCCTTGGGCACTTCCAGGGATCTAGGAGCAGCCACAGCAAATCTGGGAATTCCATCCAGCCCTTCCCAGGGAACAATTCTTTCCCAGTATCCCATCCATCCCTGCCCTCTGGCACTGGGAAGCCATTCCCTGTGTCCTGTCCCTCCATCCCTTGTCCCCAGTCCCTCTCCAGCTCTCCTGGAGCCCCTTCAGGCCCTGGAATGGTGCAGTTGGGAAGAGCCTTCAGCTCTTGTGGAATCTTGGATTGGTTTGGGTTGGGAGAACCTCAAATCCCATCCCATTCCCAGCCCTTTTCCATGGGCAGGGACACCTCCCACTGTCCCAGGCTGCTCCAACCTGGCCTTGGGCACTGCCAGGGATCCAGGGGCAGCCACAGCAAATCTGAGAATTCCATCCAGCCCTTCCCAGGGAACAATTCTTTCCCAGTATCCCATCCATCCCTGCCCTCTGGCACTGGGAAGCCATTCCCTGAGTCCTGTCCCTCCATCCCTTGTCCCCAGTCCCTCTCCAGCTCTCCTGGAGCCCCTTCAGGCCCTGCAAGGAGCTCTGAGCTCTCCCTCCATCCTTCCCTTCTCCAGGTGATCATTCCCAGCTCTGCCAGCCTGTTTCCGTTACTTTGCATCCAGCCAGTGAAGGAAATCCCCAATTCCCACTGGAGTCTGGGAAACCCATCCAGGTGGTCCCAACCCACAGCCACCCCCATCCCAAATCCCGTGGCAGCAGCCAGAAAATCAAACAGCCCCACGGGGTCGGGAGGGAGCCCTGGCAGAGCCCTGCCCGTGACCACAGCGCTCCAAACCTTATTTGGAGGTTTATTAATATTCCTGTTTGCCCTGGATTTTTCCATCCGCACTCCACGGGAAAGGATTAATATTTACCTTCGTGTAAAGCTGTTTATCCAGCCCTTAATGCCCTGAAGGAGCTCAGCTGAGAGCTCTGCTCCGTGCACATCAATCCGAGCTGTTCTCCACACGCCCGGGGACAACTTGGACAAGGGACAGCCCAAAAATCCTCACCAGAGGCAAATGTGAGCAGCTAGGAGCTGTGAGTGCCACAGAGCAAACCCCTAATTAGCAGCAGGCACGGAATTTGGGTTTATTCGGGTAATTAAACACCCAGAGCAGTTGTGCAGCTCAGGGCCACAAAATCCAGGTAATTAAAGGGGTTGTGGATAAGGAAAAATCAGGGCAAGCAAATACAGGCGCAGTTCAGAATCGTTTCCTAATTCCTGGATTTTTCTCACTGGCCCACTTTGGCACAGCTCGGACTTGGGGATTTCCTGGGACTGTAGGAAGAGAAAAAGGGAGAACTGGGAAGCATCCCATTCGGGATGATTCCACTTAAATCAATCTGCAATTTTGGAATGCCTCCGTTTGCGACAAAAGAGTTGAAAAATAGCAAATTTAGGGAATTTTCTGGGCTCCCAGGACACAGACACAGCAAGGAACCCATCAGAGACCCTGCACACAACTGATCCCTCACAGACATAGCCCCAGGGGTGGGAATTCCTTCCCTGGGGACACAAATATTCCCAAATCCCTTATTCTGAGCCATCATTCCAGAGCCAGTGATTTTAAAGCTCCCTTAAGGACCCATTTACCATTTTCCTTTCTGAAGTGATCCCTGTGATTAATCATTCCCACTTTTTCACCACTGCCAGGTTCAATTTACCCAAGCCCAGCTCCCACCTCCTGGAATGCGCCTGTCTAAATGAAGGAGTGACATAATTAAGACACCAAGTGACATGAAAATGCCATCAAGGGAATAACCTCGCTGATGGAGTCGTTGAGCACAGTGCATTTCTTTCCCAAACTGGGAAAATTTACAATTCAGGCTGAGGAAAACGGAGGGATTCATCCAAATTTCCACAGAAAACATCTGAAAAATCACATTTAATATCCAGCTGCTGTCAAGGAACTGCCTTAGAAATGCTGGAGCCCAGTTAATTGTGATTCCCTCAATGCCTCAGCTGAAAAAAAAAAAATTCCTATAAATATAAAATGGGAGTGTTCTAAGGAGATTAACATATTTATTAATCACTTTGACTCCCAGGAAATAAATGTCTTGTCCATTCCCTAATTGCAGTGAGCCTGAATTAAATCCAAATATTAAAACTGGTTCATGCACAGGGTCCCCAGCAGAACAAACGCTCTCAAAACTGAGCAAGTTCAGCTCTCATCGTTATCAGGCATTTTTTTCTTTCTGGTAAATCCTAGGAAAAAAGAGGGGGGAAACAGCCCTGTAATCATAACCAGGCACAAATCTGAATTCCCTCTGCACTTCCCTCTCTTTGTCAGCTCACAGGGATTAAAAACCCCATTTCGGAAAGAAACGCAACCTCCAAAAAGCCAGAGAGTTTCACCAAAAGGCGATGAGAAAGGATTAAATATCCTGATCCTAAACCTTGCCTCGCACCTCTTTGGGGCAGAGCAACGGGCCTGATCCTTGCTCACCCCAAAAATGCTGCAAAGATCCTCCCAAATTCCCTATAAAAGCAGCTCAGGGAGCCTTTCCGGTGTTTTGGGAGCAGCCAGAATTTACCTGGATTCGTGGCACAGGAGCCGAATTCTTTGCCTCACTTCAAAACCAAACCCTCTCTAACAGAGCCCACAAAAAAAAAAAAAAAAATGGAAATTTGGATTGGAAATCCAGTGACTGGAAAAGGATGGGAAGCGTGGGGGATGAAGTTATTTTACAACCCCTGGAATGAAAGCTGGAGAAGGGGCTCAGCTCTTCCTGGAGCCACCCTGACGCTCCTTGTGGAGCAGAAATTCCAGCAGTGACCACCAGCAGCTGTTCGTGGAGTGTTTTATCCCCAGTGAAATTGCAAATTAATATTTTTTCCCCTTTCGTAAAAGGCCAGCCTGCCACAGTCAGCCTCGCTTCGACTCTGAAGGAGGCCCAAGCACTCATTTCCTCCCAGTCCAATATAAATTTCACTTTGCCTGCTTGAATAGTTAAGCCTCTCAATAGTAAAACTCCAGGAATTTATGGTTTATTTTAAAAGGCCGCGGAGGGGAAGGAGAGGATCCAGAGCTTCATTGCGCCGGCTGCAGCTTTATTTCCCGGCTATTAAGGGGTCCTTCGTTACCCCCTGCATTATTCCAACACGAGGGTTTTTCACTATCCTGGCTGCAAAGTCACTCAGGAGCCCGAATTTCAAGAGGAATTCGAGAAAAGGATCCTCCTGCAGCAATCCCAAGCAAGGCCTTAGGATTGTGGATAGATTTCTCGTCCATGGAAGCGTCCAAGGCCGGGGTGGATGGGGTTTGGAGCAAGCTGGGATAGTGGAAAGTGTCAGGGGATGGAATGAGATGATCCTTAATGTCCCTTCCCACCCAAACTCTGACTCTGTGATATTAGAATCAGGAAATTCTCCAGAGAATTCCCTAAAAACCCATTTCCCAGGAAATGTGGGGCACTGGCAGAAGCCACCCTGGGTGCACTGGAGACCTGGGAGCTCACTCCTTGATTTTATCCTTGGAAAATCCACACGAAAGGAAAAGTAACCAGAAGGAAATGCTATCTAAGCTGCACTATCAGCTTCCCAAAGTTCCCAGCTCCTCCTGGGAGCAACAGGATCCAGAGAATTCCCTAAAAACCCATTTCCCAATGGATGTGAGGCACCAGCAGAAGCCGCCCTGGGCACACTGGTGACCTGGGAGCTCACCGCTTGGTTTTATCCTTGGAAAATTCTTATAAAATGAAATGTAACCGGAAGGAAACTGTATCTGAGCTGCACTAGCAGCTTCTCAAAATTCCCAGCTCCTCCTGGGAGCGGCAGGATCCACAAAATTCCCTAAAAACCCATTTCCCAAGGGATGTGGGACAGCCAGCAGAAGCCACCCTGGGAATGCTGGAGACCTGCGAGCTCACAGCTTGGTTTTGTCCTTGGAAAATTCTTATAAAATGAAATGTAACCGGAAGGAAACTGTATCTGAGCTGCATTAGCAACTTCCCAAAATTCCCAGCTCCTCCTGGGAGCGGCAGGATCCACAAAATTCCCTAAAAACCCATTTCCCAATGGATGTGAGGCACCAGCAGAAGCCGCCCTGGGCACACTGGTGACCTGGGAGCTCACAGCTTGGTTTTATCCTTGGAAAATTCTTATAAAATGAAAGGTAACCAGAAGGAAACTGTATCTGAGCTGCATTAGCAACTTCCCAAAAATTCCCAGCTCCTCCTGGGAGCAGCGAGATTCAGAGAATTCCCTAAAAACCCATTTCCCAGGAGATGTGGGGCACCAGCAGAAGCTGCCCTGGGAATGCTGGAGACCTGAGTGCTCACTGCTTGATTTTGTCCTTGGAAAATCTGTATAAAATGAAATGTAACCAGAAAGAAATTCCATCTAAGCTGCACAAGGAGCTTCCCAAAATTCCCAGCTCCTCCTGGGAGCAGCGGGATCCGCAGAGGACGGGCGGAGTGGCGGCGGCTGCTTGGCAATCACGAGTGGTTTTCACGGCCAGCGCCATTTATCAGCGTCAGCTTCTTCGTCCTCCTGGCGGAAACATTTCCAGTTCCTTAATGGGAATCCCAGAGAGGGCAGTGGGACTCTTCTCTGCCTGTAGGAACAGCACTCACCGCCAGCAGCACCGGCTCTCCGGGGGGAAATGTTCCCTTTGCTCATAAATGAGGGAGCGGAGTCATCGGAGAGGACGGAAAAGGAGCAAATTTGGAGGGGTGGGGATCACTCTGGTTTTTTTCTCGGGTTTTCAATTTGCAGCATGAATGTTTTTCTCAGCTTTTTTGGGTTAAGTGAAAGTTCTCTCTGCTTTTCATCCCAAATCCACTCACGTTTATTTTCAAAGGGATCTGTCAGAAACGCTAAAAGCTTCTCTCCCAAAAAAAGAGATTTTTTTATTCCAAAGCTTTTCTCGCCATCTCTCAGCAGCCGGGCCACAAGTGCTGCCGTTAGAGGGGCTCCTATAAATCAGATCTCCCCATCCCTGGAAGTGTCCAAAGTTGGGTGGGGTTTGGAGCAATCTGGGATAGTGGAAAATGTCCCTGCCCACGGCAGGGGTGGAATAGGATGGAATTTAAGGTCCCAACCAACCCAAACCATCCTGGGACTCTCTGATTCTATGAAATCCCAGCCTTTACTAATTCACAACCCTCCCAACCTTTTTTAAACCCTCTCTCAGGAATGAAGGACCAAGAAGCCAAAAAAAACATCATTCCAGAGGCCAGAGCTCCTCGCAGGACACAGAGGGGGTGAGCCGTGGGGCTGCCCGCTAACAACTAAAAATAGAAACCCCAAAATCAGAGCACAGGCACAATTATATAATTAAGGCTATAAAGGGACTCTGTGTGGAACCTTAATTACTGCACCATGAGTCAGCCTGGCTTTAATCTGAGTTTAACTGGCTGGAAATTGATAAATTTCGCCGTGAACGAGCCAGGTGAGTGCCCAGCCCAAGGCAGCCCTGAGCTTATGCTTTGGTTCAGCAGGGGGATAAAGGAAGTCAATCATATTTTGCAGGGTGAGTGTTCGTCCCATTAAATTCAGTAATAAAGCAAGGACTCAATAATGCTCTCACAGGCTGCTTTCAGGTTGAGCGGTTAATGGATTGTTGGATATTTTTTATGGACAGTGCAGGATCTGCCAGAGCTGTCCAAGATGAATGATTAGAGTCAGTTAAACCCCAAAAAACCCCTCAGTGAAACCTCAAAACCCACAAGCCTTTAGGTTAATATGCAATTATCAGCATAAAAAATATTTTGTCAGCTGAACCAGCTGTAAATTCCCAATATTTAAAGGCACCCGTCACATTGGGCAATAATTTTCCCCTTTGCACATTTCCACCTTAAATTCCCGTGCCGAGCCCCAAATCCTGCAGACGTCAGGAGCAAAACCCTCCCAGCCCAGCCGAACTAATGCATTTATGTCCTGAAATTCGCCATGGAAATGGAACATTGGAGAGAAAGGGAGAGACGGGAAAATTACAGGTTCCCAATGACACTTCCCACAATGGCTCCCTAATCCGCCGTGCCGTCCTCTCAGCCCGAGCACCGCCGAGTCCATTTAGCCAGGATGGGAGCGTTAAATCCTTCATTTTCCAGGGAAGCAGCGATGCCATTGAAATCTGGTGTTTGAACAAAACTTTTAAATTATGTACTTGAACCGCTCGATTTGTTTAATCAAGGTCACCGAGCGCCCAGAACTCGAGGCCAGAGCGTTGACAGGCGGGAATTACCGTCAGCGGCGTTCCCAGAGCCAGCAGCCACGGGAAAGTCACGCTTCTCCAAGAGCCTGAAGTGACACTTTAATTACTTGGGCAAATTTGAGCTGCTCAGAGTGTGTGGCTGGTGCTGCTCCACGAGTTTGTCGCTGCTGCTCCAAACATTTTTCCAGCACGGCCCAGTGGCACTCGGCTCCAGCAGCAGGATTTTTCCCACAGCCACGGATCCCATAACTACACAAAACCACCTCCCCCAGGTCCAGCAGGCTCCAAATAAAATCTACAACAATTATTATCCCCTTCCAACCTGGTTTGATGCAGTAATTTCACATCCCGGGTGATCAGAGCTACAGAGTTCGTGAGTGATGTGGTTGCACTTTGTTTCCATTGAATCCCGGAATTTTTGGGTTGCAAGGGACCTTAAAGAACTCTCAACCCCAAATGCCTGCTGTGGGCAGAGACCCCTTCCACTAGACCAGGCTCAGAACTCCAAATTTTCATTCTAGAAACTCATTTTGGGCAGAAATCTTTAAAGAATATACTGGAAAATAATACAACTATTTTAAGAGAGAAGGGAAATGGATTCCCTGGAGCTGAAGATTCAGCTTTGTTCCCAAACACCCAGGAAAAGCTTTGTTAAGGAATAAACCATAGGAAGAACTTGTGCCTTTGGCATTTCATCCATCACTCATGGGAAAGCAGGGAATCTTTTTTTCCCTGGGAAACCCGGCCCTGAATAAATAAGGAACATCCCCCTCTTAGAAGGTTTCATCTCCAGGCAGGGGTGACCACAAACCACAAGTCCAACATGCTGCTCCTGGAGGAACAGAAGTGAATTTTTTGGACCATTTGGGATCATTTAAAGACAAAAATAAGAAGGTTAAATAAGTTTTAAAAGGAAAATAATGTGAATTACCTCAGTGTCTTGTCTTTAACAGAGGTGCTGCCGTGGTGTTGATTTGCTTTCAGGTTTTTAAGGGGGGGAAAAAGGAAATTAGAAACATGGAGATGAGGTGACTGGAGAGGCTGAACAGCAGGAAAATTTCTCCCTCTGCTCCCAAGTGTGATCCCAAGCATCCCAAAATACAGCCCCTGAGGTCTCTCTTCAGCTGACAGTCAGGTGAATCTGAAGCTTTAACGGGCAGTGCTCACTGCTCACACGAATTCCAGAGTAAGGACCTCTTGAAGAACAAAGATCAGGAGCAAAAATCCAGCCTGGAATTAACAAGGACCAACGTGGATATCAGAGCTGGAAACGTGGTTTGGTCACCAAGAGATGATGAGAAATTTAATTGGTGCACCAGGGGATCAGCCCTGGAAGGAATTTAGGGACCAAGAGCTCTCCTCCTCCAGGTCAATGGATCCTCTTCCACAGGGAAATCTTCCCTTGAGGCCGCTGCTTCCAGGCCTTCCCGGGTCAATGGATCCTCTTCCATAGGGACAGCTTCCCTCGAGGCCGCTGCTTCCAGGCCTTCCCGGGTCAATGAATCCTCTTCCACCAGGAAATCTTCCCTTGAGGCGGCTGCTTCCAGACTTTCCCGGGTCAATGAATCCTCTTCCACCAGGAAATCTTCCCTCGAGGCCGCTGCTTCCAGGCCTTCCCGGGTCACCTCTGCAGTGACACAACACCGTGGTTGCACCCAAAGCTGGAATTTGAGGTGAACAAGGACCCCCAGTTTTGGTGAGGACTCATGTCCGGAACTTTGGATCGAGGGGCTTTGGGTGCTGGAATTCTGACGAAGGATAATGGTGGAGTCCCACATCTTCTCCCTCATAGAATCCCAGGATTGCTGAGGTTGGAAAAGCCCTGGAGGACCATCAGGTCCCAGCTGTGCCCGATGCCCACCTTGTCCCCAGCCCAGAGCTCTGAGTGCCACCTCCAGGAATTCCTTGGACACCTCCAGGAATTCCTTGGACACATCCAGGGATGGGAACTCCTCACCTCTCACTTTCTGACCCGCCCAGTTTTTCCCTCAGTGCCCAAAGCAATACATTTCCAGGGAAAAAGCAGCTTTTCTTCCGTACTGCCAAGTGGAGAAAAATTATCCCATTCCAGCTGCATCACAGACCAGGACCTTGGAATTATCCTATAACAGAGGAGCCATTAGCTGAAACAATATGGGCAACAGGAGGTTTGTCACATCCCAAACACGGCTCCAAGAGCTCATGAAAGGATTGTAAAGGCAAAATTATTCCATTAATTCGGAACTATGGCTGCCTGACTCTCTCCACGAAGAATCCGTGGATCCATTGCCTGGGGCAAAACAATGATGCTGGAATTTGCCTGCTAACAGAGCAAAGAAAACTGATATGAAAGTATTGAAATATGAAAATGCCCCGCGAGCGCTCTCAGAGGGGAATTAAGTGGTAAAGACTCTTCCTTCCCGGTTCCTGATCTTCCATCCCCCTGCCCATCAGCCAAAATCCCAAAAAATGCCTGGGATTGGTCACGGAGAGCAGGGAATGAGCTCCCAGTCCTGGAAGTGCTGGGACAGAGAACATTACCCAGGAGTGATGGACAGCAATTCCCCATCCTGAAGGTGTTGATGGCCCCATCCGTCTCCTCAGCCGCGGGGACTTCCCTTATCCAAGCTGACACATCCACAACGGCCCCGTTCCGCTGGAAAAGCCAGCCAAGGAATGAGATTTACAGGGAGATTTTCCAGCTGGCAGCACACGGAGCCGTGGCTCAGTCACGCCAGGGCTGAGAAGCTGCTCCCTCTCCCACCTCCTCTGCCCCAAAATCCACAAAACACAAGGGGAAAAGAGGAAATGTTTGTGAAATCCCTTTGCAGCCCGCAGGGAATACTGTAGCCAGGTTTATCCGCTCGTTCCTAAGCACAGTTGGGATTTGGGCATCGTTAATGACTTTAATGGGGAGTTGGATATATATTTAATTTATTAGGAATTGGAATCCCACTGCACTGACTCATCGCTGCAGCAACTTGCAATTCCCAGCAATTCCAGGAGCGCTTTTGGAAGGAGCAGCAGAGGTTCGTGGTGCTGATCCAAACCAAAAAATCCCAAAACTTAAATGCTTTTCCTTAGGCATGAGAAGCAGCGAGGAACTGCAGGAGGATCAATGGAACATTTTCTGGAAGCAGGGTATCAACCAGGACGAATCCATGACCTTTCCTGGGACAGGGTGAGGGGCCAGGAAAGATCTTTTCCTTCCATGTGTTTTCCCTGTGTTCTGCACCCCACCCTGTATTTCATGTCCAACAGTCTCATCAATGCAGCTCAGGAGATTCCTTTCTCTAGAATTACAGGAATTTAGCCCCTGTGGCTGTGTTTTCCCTCCAAATCCTTGAGTTTAGCTGTTTAAGCCAAGAAGTATTTTTAATTGGTATATTATTATTTTTTTTTTTTCATTATTATTCCCATTATTTTCCTTACTTCCATTATTATTAAATAACCACAAAACTCAGGTCAGTGCGAGGTTGGATAATCCCAAGGGAGAAGGTTGGAACTCGTAGCTGGAAAGGCCCAAATACCCCAGGCATGGACTGGTTTCCAGGATGTATCCCAGCAAATCCACGAGGAGAAAGCCTGAGGGAAAAGCTCGAACATCAGGCTCAGAGAGAGGAGGAGATTATTTGGTTCATCCATAAATCCTCACTCACACCCAGAGAGAAAACCCTGTCCTGCCAGATTCCACCAGCTCCCCTGTGCAAAGGCTTTTCCCCACTGGTTTGGGATTGAGTTGTAAAGATGTCAAAAATCATCTTCTTTTAAAGGTGGCACTGGGATCAGTTTCCAGGAATATTCCTCAGGAATGAGAGCAGGAGCCACCAGCAGCCACTGCAAACACCCAGATCCTGCTTTTCCCTTTTCCCACCCCTGTCCCCTCCAGCTGGGACAGAGGGGATGAGGATTCAGCAATTTGCTCCTTGATGTTTTCCTGGGAAACATTTGTCCAACCCTTCCTTAAAAAACTGTGGAGATTGCCCAGATCAATCTGCTGTTGAACCTCCCTAAAACAACTCCAAGTCACTCCAGAATTACTCCACCACCTCATAACCGGTCCCACCCCATTTTCTACCCTACCTCTGTGAGAAAAAAAAAGCAATTAAGGTCTGATGGAAGTTCCAAGTATCCTCATGCTTCAGTCTGGATATCACAGCCCCTGACCTGATATCTCCCGAATAAGATAAAGAAGGAAAATCTGCCCTGCTGCCCTCCCCAACCTCATTTTCTTTCAGCATAAATGGGACCTGTTCTCATTTTAAATGGCCTTGGACCTAAAATGTTTATTTTCTCTCCGTATGCTGCAGCCAAAAGCCTCAAAACCACAATTTCCACTCTGATTCCATTATCCCCCTCCCAGATGGAAAATACCCTGGGTTAGCAGTTTACCAGCTGTCTCACTGTCTCTGGGAGAAGCCCCAAAACCTCCTTGGCAGGGGGTGGGGAGGTCACGCTCGAAGCTGAGCCCACAAAAGGAGGAAAACCGCGGAACGGAAGGATTGGATTTGGGAATTCCGTCCCTCAAGTGCTGCAGTCCTGGGCAGGTGTCCTGGCAAAGCAGAGCTGAGAAATGGAGGGAAAGATGCTCAGATGTTTCTGAAGCTGAAACGAAGAATTCCCCGTCCTGCTGAGCACAGGGGAAAATCCTTTGCGAAAAAAAATGAGGGTGTTGGATGTGCTGTCCCAATCCAAACGTTCCTGACCACAACCAGGAGAACAGGAAGAAAAGAGGAGCCCAGGGAAGGTGAGGATTTGTCCTTCCCTCACTTTTCCCACTCTGATTACCCCCTCCTCTCCCTTTTCCCACTCTGATTTCCCCCTCCTCTCCCTTTTTCCACTCTGCCACAGTCCCACAGCAGCGAGGGCTAATTTAGCGCCACAACAGCAAACGTTATTTATTCATTTCCACTACACCTGGGCTTCTCTTTTATTGAGTTCCTTATTTTCAGCGCTCCCCTGTTTCTCCTCCAGGGCAGGTAGATAATTGTTCTCTATCTCTCTGTAATTGCAGCAAATTCTCATTAATCAATACAACGCCAGGCAGGAATTTCCTGATGAAATCCTGCTTCGGTTGACACCTGGGCTCCTGAACAACTACAAGACAAACCTAATTATCTCCTTGGCTAAGTGAGACCACACGCTTTGGAAATGAAAAGCTCCTTTTCAGCTGAGTCCATTTCAAGGCTGGAAACTGGGATGAGAGGCCCCGACAGAGCCCTTTAGAGCAGGCTTGATGTTGTTGTCGGAAGCAAAGCCTGGCTTAGGAATTTAACATTTTCAGGCCAAAATTTTGCCTGGTTAGAAAAGGCAAGATGGGAGATTTTGTAATTAAAGCTGTTTGAGCACGTTGGTAATTTACTGGAGTTTTATATTGATTTTATCCACATGGAAGAGTTTTTTGTGTGTGTCACACATGAGGTTGGAGCTTCTCTGTTGCCTTTGCAGTCCAAAGGCAGAAATTTCCACCTGTGGAAGTTCATGAAAGGAATCTGTGCCAACCAGGAACTGTGATAATCATGGAATTTTTAAAATTTTGAAATCATGGAAAATTTGAAATTATTCCTTCGTTTGGAAGGAAAAATCATCTCATTCCACGCTCTGGTCAGGGACAACTTCCACTGTCCCAGGGTGCTCGAATCCCATCCAACTTGACCTCGGACACTTCCAGGGATGGAACATCCACAGCTTCTCTGGGCTAACCCTGTTCCAGTGTCCCACCACCCTCCCAGCCAGGAATTCCTTCCCCACATCCCGTCTAACCCTGCTCCTTTTCCATCTGAAGCCATTCCCCCTTTTTCTGTCACTCCAAGTTCTTGCAAAGCTGAAGGTGTGATGGATAAATCACAGATTCGACAGCATCCTCCCTTTTTTACTGGAGGACAGGAGCAGATCAATCCCCCTCTGGAGCACACCGATTTTTAAGGATTTCAATAAAAATTGTAGCAGCCCAGTGTAAAGATCCTTCCCATCCATCGGAAAATCCACACCCAGGACAGGAGGTGCCTGAGGTTTCCACATCCTTCCCTGTGCTCCCAGGAAATTACACGGCACAAACTGGGGAAAAAAAAAAAAAAACTCCTATAAAATCAGAGCAGGGCCTTGTCCCCTGTCCCAGAGCTCTCCGGTTCCACTCAATAAAGAGAAAAGTGCAGAACAGATCAGGACAAAGCAGCAGCTGTCAGCCGCTCCCGAGGCGCGGCGACGACAAAAATATCGTTTTGTGTTTCGCGGGAGGATTTTCCACCAGAGAGAAGCTTGCTCAGAGCTTTAAAACCTCATCATGTTACAAGGATTTGTGATCCCTGATGCACTCCAGGAGACAGAGGAATAAATAAAACTCTCCGGAGCTTTCCCGTGTTAAATCTCTCCCGCTCCTCTCTCACACAGCTACGGAGCGTTAGAAAGGAAGCTTCGTTACGCACAGAAAAAAGGCACCTGCACAACCCAGCCAGTCCTGCTTTTCCTCCTTTTATTGTGCACCGGTATCCCGGGTGGGCAAGAGGGAAGCCCTCACTTGTGGGATACGAACAAACAAACAAACAAACCTTGGTCCAGCCAGAGCCAAAAAGATTCCAGGCTCTGGTGCTGGAAAAGCAGCTCCAAAGACGCCGGTCCAGGTTGGAGGACAACCGGAGGACTGAGGTGACGGAGAATCCTGTGTCAGCCACAATTCTTCCAGCAGCTTCAGCTGGGGCCCAGAGAAGCCACAATTCCCACCAAACCCACCCAAGAGGGAGAAGATCCCAACCTGGAAGCAAGGGAAGACCCTCAGCTCCCACAAAACAGGCAAGGCCAGAAAGGGACAGTGGCAGCGAAAGAAATGGAGATACTGGACAAGGAAACACCGACAAATCAGGGACCGACGGTCCAGGAGCAGGCGGGATCCAAAAAAATCATTCCTGAAGACCAGACCCAGATCATTCCGAGGGGAGCTCACACAGGGAGGTCAGCCTGGGGTCAGGCCCCACTTCTTACCACAGAATCCTGGAATGGTTGGGGCTGGAAGGGACCTAAAGTTCATCTTATTCCACTTCCCTGCTGGATTCGGAGCACTGCAGCTGCTTCCCACCCAACGCCTGCTCCTCCGAGAGCTGATATTCCAGCAGAAACTCTCCAGCAGTGACCTGGAATTCATCTCCCGCGCTTCCCTCCTGATTATATTGCAAATCAAGCAGGGAGGAAGGAGATGAAAGAGGCCCAAGCAAAACACTGGAAGAGATGAAAGAGGCCCAAGCAAAAAAACTGAAAATACCTCCCAGGAAAAAACCATCCTGGTCATCACAATTCCCATTTTCCCTGGGTTTGGATGGGATAACCTGCCCTGAGGTCACGAGGGCCCAGCTGAGTCCTGGGAAAGGAACATCCTGGCTGCACCCATGGATGGAGCCCAGTTCAGCCTCTCCTCCTCAGCTGCATCCAGGATTATTCGTGGCAAGAAGCAAAACGGCGAAATGAGGAAAGTGGCACGATCAGGACTAATTAGCTGAGTGGGAAATCCCTTCCCAGCCAATTAGTGCTGAGAGGCAAGGCCTGCACCATAACGAGGTCGCATTTAGCTGTTCGCAGCTCGTCCTGCTTCCAGAAATGGAAAGGCAAAGGAACAGATTGGTTTTCCATTAAAAATAATTGGATAACAAGGACGGTACCAGCCACGGGAAGCTGGAGGGGGGGAATTGAGCTCACATTCCTCTGGATATCCTCAAAAATGCTTTTTCCACAGGACAAGGATGGAATAGGATTTCAACCCTACTGATCTGTCTTGTAAAGGTGGACAAAGCCTGGGCAGCCAAACGTTCCCATCGATCACATCCCTAAAAACCGCGCAAACACGTTTGGGGAAAGATTCCCAGAACACAGACATTCCTTCGGACCTTTTGTTGGGAGTTTCATCCAACCTGTGAATTTTTGGGCATCTGATCAACGCCACCAACAGATCTTTGGGGACATCACTCAAAGCCCAAGGTGCTGGCTCAGAATTGCTTGGCGTCAGTGCCTCCACCACGTCCCTCATCCCAAGAGAACAAGCGAGCGCCGGCGTCAAAATATCCGCGTATCCCGCCGGATAATTCACTCCTGGGGAGGGGGATGGAATCCATCATGGAAATTGCCTCCAAAGGACACTTTCCCCTGAGCAGGGGTGGAAAAAACGGCTGGGAAGAGGGAACAAAGTGTCAGCATCTCACTTGGAGAGGTGAAAGCAGAGCTGACAGCGCCGTGATTTATGGGGAGCGAGGCCGACTCGGGGAGAGAGCCGGAATCCTGGGATTCAGCTCTGCTCCTCAGCCAATTGCAATATTTCATAAGTGCAAGAGATAGGCTGTGACCTTCCCCTTCAGAGGCTAAAATTGCTTCTGGCTTGAGGCTTTTTAAAAAAACAAAAAAGGCGGCAATTTGTTCCGTTTGTTTGCATATAAAGCACTCGAGATTTTATCTCCGGCCTCGTAATTCACCGGGAGGGAGCTCAGGTGGGAAAATTGAAGAGCACCGAGCCTGCATTCCTAAATATTCATTTAGGAGCTCAGGGTTCACCTTGACCTGGAATATTCACCCAGGATGACAAGAGATTAAACACCAGGCTGCTCCAGCCGTGCTTCCCCCTCGGAGGACCCTGTTGAATAAAGATATGGTGGATATTCCCACTTGAATGCTGCATTCCTGAAATTTATTATTATTGCTATTATTATTATTATTATTATTATTACTATTTTAATAAACTGTTCTTATTCCAACCCACAACTATTCTCACTTTTACCCTTTCAATTCTCTTTCCCTTATCCTACTAGTGGGGAGTAAGCAAGCAGCTGTGTAGGACTTGGTTGCCAGTTGAGTTTCAACCATGACAAGCAGCAAGTTTAGTCTCCTTTTTGGGGTAGGACTTGCAAAACACGTGAAGCAGTTTAGAAGCTCAGTCATCAACAAAGCCAGTAAGACTCACACTCATGTATTACTCCAGACACTTGAAAATCCCACATCAAATACCCTACCCTGTGTGTAAACTTCANAATATTCCCACTTGAATGCTGTATTCCTGAAATTTTTTATTACTATTATTATTATTATCATTATTATTATTACTATTATCATCAAATAAAGACATGGTGAATATTCCCACTTGAATGCTGTATTCCTGAAATTTTTTATTATTATTATTATTATTATTTAAAGATATGGTGGATATTCCCACTTGAATGCTGTATTCCTGAAAATTATTGTTATTATTCTTATTATTACTACTACCATTACTATTATTATTATTATCCAGATCCCAAATCCTCTGAGATTTGGCTGTGCCATCCGGCTGGAGCTGGTGGGAACCCAGTAGAGAGATCAGACTTGTCTGGGTTAATCCTGGGGACAATATCCCCATGAAGGCATTAAGGTCGCGATTATTTCCTAATTTGGTGCAAATTTATTGTATGAACCAGCCTTTTCCTTTGGTTTATTCCCAGCTGTGGAATAACCCGGAATAAACCAGTGCCTGGGCGTGGCTGAGGCAAAGCAAAGCCACATCACGCTGTGATTTCAGTCCGATGGCACCAGGGGAAAACCCCGGGGTGAGGAAGCCGCAGATCCCACCCCAGGCTTCTTCCAGAGGGAATTCCAGAGATTCATCCTGGCTGAGGTGGTTCGGGACGCGAGGAATGTCTCAATTCCACGGATTTCACTGGAGGAAACACCATGGTTGGGCTCCACCTGCACAGGATTTTGGAAGGTGGAACAAAAACCGTGATCCTGGCTGGCTGAAGGACACTTCCCTGCAGGATTGTCCTTGGAGGAAGGAAGAAAAGGATTTTTAAGCTTTTTAAGGAATTTTTTTTTTGGGGGGGGGGAGGGGTGGGACTCAATATCCCATTGCTGGATCTTTATGTTTGGCTGTTGCCGGAGAATTCCCAGAATGGATTTTAAATGGATTTTAAATGGATTTAAAATGGATTTAACCCTGGTTGGGGCAGTGACAGGTTCAGTCCCAACATCCTGCTGTCCTGGGTAAGCTGCCTGTGGAACACCCAGGTGGAAAATCATGTTCTGGCTCTGCACAGGAAATTCCTTATGGATCAGGAGCTGCCAGGGTGGGTGGCAGGATATCAGTGCTGGAGGATTTTTTGTGGAAGAGAGAGAGAGAGAGAGGAATTCACACTCCATCAGGAGCAAGGGCAGGGAGGCTCAAAATCGGGTTCCGTGGAAGCCAAATATCCACAGAAACCAAGGAATCAGAGAATCGTGGAATGCCCTGAGCGGGGAGGGATTCACAGGGATCATCCCAGCTCCTGGCCCTGCCGAGAAACCCCAGCAATCCCACCCTGGCAGTGCTGCCCAAACTTTCCTGGAACTCCCTGGGGGAAGAACCTTTCCTAAAATCCACCCTAAACCTCCCCTGGGATATCCTTGCCGATGAAATGGTGAGGACGGGGCTCTTCCCTGAAGGTGGGATTAAAAAATTCGGGAGGTGCCTTGAGGCAGATTCCCACAGGGGAATTTCTTGGGAGGTGCTCCAACGGTGACAGAAAAAAAAAAATCATCCTTATCCTCTTCACACCCCAGCAGTCCCCCTTTTTTGAACTCAGCCTGGGAGGAGGAGGAGGAGGAGGAGGAGGGGAGATCTGCCGCTTGAATATTTACAAACCAGGTAGGAAAAAGTGTCAGGCTCTGGTCCCTTCATCACTTCAGCGGTGACAGGAGTTAATGGTCCCTGCAGCTTTGCCAGGAAATGTTCCTTGTCGGGCCGTTTTCTGCACATCTCCGTGATGGATGGGGAGGAGAAGTCACTTTATGACAAGGCTGCTCAATTATTTAATCAGATTTTATCAGATTCTAATAACTTCGGGAAGTCCCCCCAGAGGAATGGAAGAATAAATGCACTTTTTCCTTTCGTTCCCTCAAGAGATGGAGAGGAAAAAAAATGGATTGTGGCCTCCCTCACTGCCTGTCAGCTTTGGTTTGGGCGTTTGGTGGGGTTTTTGACTCCCCATTTCTGGCTTTTGGGACAGCAAGTGAAAAGAATAAATGGAAATTAGGGGTGGTTTTTGTTTATATTTAAATATTCCTAGAAAAGTTGCTCAGTCTGAGGGTCTCTTCCTTTCTTTTGGTGTCTCTCTCTCCAGACCATCACTTTTTTTTTTTTTTGGGATGATGGTCAGTGCTGAGGGTCTGGGAGTCCCTGAGCCCCACAGGACCTGGCAGGAAAATGTTCTCGTGCCCATTCCGTTCTGTAGAGCTCTAGAGCTGGATTGGGTCTGTGACATTCCAGAGTCTTTTTCCGTAAAACCACCAAAGCAAGGGATTTTAGAGGGCACCAGGGGGTTGATTTGCAGGAGCAGTGCACCAAAAAAATCCCACTGGATATGGGAGAAAAAAAGGCACCTCTGCAAGTCCCGCAGGAATTTATGCAGCTGCTCAACAGGAGACTGGCTCTTTTGGAATAAAATCCTGGAATGGTTTGGGTTGAAAGGGGTTTAAATCCCATCCCATTCCCAGCCCTTTTCCATGGGCAGGGACACCTCCCACTGTCCCAGGCTGCTCCAACCCGGCCTTGGGCACTGCCAGGGGATCCAGGGGCAGCCACAGCAAATCTGGGAATTCCATCCCAGGGCCTCCCCACCCTCACAGGGAAGAATTCCTTCCCAAAATCCCGTTTAAACCAACTCCCTGTCACTTCGAAGCCGTTCCCCCTTGTCCTGTCACTCCACGCCCTTGCAAATCCTCCAGAACTGAGGGGTCAGCCTCGGGCCAGGGCAGTTACGAGGACCAAAAATCACATTTAGCTTCACTTTTTTTTTCCTTCCTTTCCCCTTCCCTCTGGAGCAGCATCCCCTTGGCAGCAGAGCCCTCAGTTTCACACTGCAAGCACAGCCCGGGAAGCGGAGCGGGATTGATGCTGGGCTCAATCCAAGAGCTCCAGAACCTCCCTCTCCGTATCTCCTGGAAAAATAAAAACCCACCAGGCTTGGCAGGCCAGGAGCGGGGCCCATAAATCTGCACACGGAGAACACAAAGTCACTCCCGTTAAACCAAGGACACCTTCAGCTGTCCCTGCCTGCTGCTGAGAAAAGCAGGAGCAGGAGCTGGAATGGTTAATCCAGGCTGTTTGGGGAAGGTCTGGCTCCACAAATGTCGCACCATCTGCCCGCTCCCGGGAAAGCTGGAGGAGTGGGTGCTGTATTTTCATAACAATCCGCCCCTTCTCCCCTCGTTGATTAATAACACAGAGCTGCTTTGTCTTTGTTCTTTTGTAGTTCTCTCTTTTTCTTTTTTTCTTTTTTTTTTTTTTAAATATTTGTATGGAGGCTTTTCAACGTGAAATCCAGTAATTATCTGAAGAGCTGAGTCAATAGGTTTGTTCAGGCAGAGAAATTACCCATTAAACTGAACAGGAAAAAGCCTCATAAAAAAAAAAAAACATCTCTGCACCAGGCCCAGGATGACCAAAATCCTTTATTTTTTTTTCCCTCTCCAGTACAATTTTCCCCCACCAAGTGAGAAGGATCCCATCACTGAGGANTTTCTCCTACCAGGTGCCTTTAAAAGTGAGAAGGATCCCATCACTGAAGGATCCACTGCTGTGGAAAACGGGGTGAACCAGCAGCTCACATCCACCCAAAATCCATTAAACTGAACAGGAAAAACCATCATTAAAAAAAAATATCTCTGCACCAGGCCCAGAATGACCAAAATCCTTTATTTTTTTTCCCCTCCAGTACAATTTTCTCCTAACAGGTGTCTTTAAAAGTGGAAAGGATCCCATCACTGAGGAGCTGCTGTGGAAAACAGAGTGAACCACCAGCTCACATCCACCCAAAATCCATTAAACTGAACAGGAAAAACCATCATTAAAAAAAAATATCTCTGCACCAGGCCCAGAATGACCAAAATCCTTTATTTTTTTCCCCTCCAGGACAATTTTCTCCTAACAGGTGCCTTTAAAAGTGGAAAGGATCCCATCACTGAAGGATCCACTGCTGTGGAAAACGGGGTGAAC
>WEKY01058481.1:0-20716 GCA_013390045.1 Picathartes gymnocephalus | reverse complement strand
CTCCATTGGTTTGTCCCCCTGCTTAACTTCCCTGACTGCTCTTCCCTGCTGGTGAATGTGCCTGTCTCCCCATCTACCCTCTCCATTCACTGGTCCCCGCCGCTTGGCTCCGCCCCCTCTGTACCTGCATATAACCCTGGACTCTCCATTCCACGTGGTTCTTGTTACTGGCTTCTTCAGTGCGAGGACCCAATAAACCCCGTTGGACTTTCATATAGGAACCCCTCCTGCCTCNGCCTCCGTCGCTTTTATTATACCCCCCAGCCGCGTGTGCGAGTTGGCGCGCACCCCTCTGCCCAACTGGAGCGTCCTCACCCGTGGAGACGCTTGTGGGAAGGGAGCAGTGCCGAGCTGCCCGAGCCACACTGCTACATTAAACTGTTAAAGACCATCCAAAGGAGGCCACAAGGACAGTGAGGGTTCTGGAGATGAAGCCTGATTAGGAGTGGCTGGGGTCACTTGGTTTGTTCAACCTGGAGGAGACTGAGGGGAAACCTTGTTGCAGTCTACAACTTCCTCTTGAGGGGAAGCAGAGGGGCAGGCACTGATCTCTTCACTCCTGTGATAGGACCTGAGGGAATGTCCTGAAGTTGAGTCAGGGGAGGTTCATGTTGGATATCAGGAGAATGTTTTTCATCCAAAGGGTTGTAGAGCACTGG
Organism: Picathartes gymnocephalus; assembly: GCA_013390045.1. Taxonomy (NCBI): domain Eukaryota; kingdom Metazoa; phylum Chordata; class Aves; order Passeriformes; family Picathartidae; genus Picathartes; species Picathartes gymnocephalus. The sequence continues at coordinate 20,057 of WEKY01058481.1, read as the reverse complement.
ACAGGCTCCCCAGGGAAGCTGTGACAGCACCAAGCCTGTCTGAGTTCAAGAATCATTTGGACAACACTCTTAGGCACATGGTGTGACACTTGGGGTGTCCTGCACAGGGCCAGGAGTAGGACTTGATGGGTCCCTTCCAACTCAGCATAGTCTATGATTCTATGATTCTATGATTCTATGATTCTATGATTCTATGATTCTATGATTCTGTGACTGATGCACAGAACCTCTAAGCCAATTTCTATAGGGTTTTTTGTGGACAGGCTGACTTCAGTCTCCAAAACACTCAGCTGTTAGGATCCCCTTGCTATGCCAGAAATACAAGTGGGTTCTTCCCCTGTATGACTTCTTGGGATTAGGGTACACTGTGCATCTCTGCCTCCTAGAGCCTTATCCTCACGTGGGCCCAATGTGCCCATGTGCTGTGTCTGCTCCACACAGTCCAGTAAAACTGCTTCTGCCTCTCTTCCACCTTGTGGGAAGCAGCCTCCCCTTCCCCCTGCCACACCCCTCCCAGTCCTTCTCATAGCATTCTCCACTTACTTATTGCAAAAACGAGTTAAAAATAAAATCTCTCTCTACAAAATATTTCAGCTAGAAATCCAAACCAGATAATCATCTTTCACATTTTCTCATAAATTGACAAATTTAACATGAAAACTAATATGAAAATTATACAGGTTTTGTTGTGGACTAAAATCAGAATTTTGTATGGCTGTATGGTGAAGGACAGAGAGCAAAACTGGAAGACTCACAGATATTCCATAGAATCATAAACAGAATATATTTTCTTTGTTAATATGTTGGCTGCCTGTGAAAGTTCAGAAATTTGCTTACTTAGGAATTCTATCTAAGCATAGTTGTTGAAGTGAAAGCACTAGATTAGTTTGTTCAAGCCATTTAACACATATATTTCCCCCTGCCATTTCAATATTATTGCATACTAAAATATAACATGGATGTAAAATTAAAGCAGTAGTGTAACAATGCTGAATTTTAAAATAAATACATAAATGCAAGGTCAGTCCAGTCAGGAAAAGGAATGCTTTCTAGAAGAAATGATATGTTCTATCTCATCAAACCCCACACAAATTTGATCCAGACTCTAACATTCTTCTTGGTCACAACTCTGTGTGAAGAATTAGGCTGGTTGGGCTACATAGAAAGGATCTACCCACACAGATCTAATTGTGAGATCATGTCTTGTAACGGAAATCATAAACAGACACTGCTTGTAGTACTCGTGTTAGTTGTCTGCTCAACCAAAATGTCTAGATACAGGTACTGTATTTCAAGGGAGAAGAGAATAAATCTGGGGCCAAAAAATTAATTTATGGGGAATTACGGAGTACATTAGATGTCACATTAGAGATGAAGGACCACTCTGCTTTTCTTCAGATGTTTTCACACTAACTTTTCAGGCAGAGGTATTAATGTCTTCCTAGTCCTCTATTGGTAAAATCAATTTAATTTTGCTTTTGTAGAGATCCATACAATTCTATTACATCATGCTGTCATGATTACATCATATCACATCTCTCCACAGTCACAGCTTAGTTATAGGCCATTCAAGTGAGAGCTGAATGAATGATCCTTGTGTGTCCCTTTCAACTCAGAATATTCTGTGAACTGCTCTCCACTGTTTTTTTACAAAGCTATCCTGGGCTCTTTCATTTGCAAACTGTATAAAGACATCATAACTCTATGGATACAGAGTGAAAACGATAGCAATTCAGATAATATATTTCTTAGAAATGGCAAATAAATTCATTTTATAAGGCTCAAATTAAATAAAAGAATCAGTATAAGTGTTCTTTATATTTGAGAAAAGAGTATGAGAAGTAAGAGTTAAGGAAAAAGAGCAAACACAAGTGATGAGATTTTCCCTTCCACCCTTTCAACATCAATGAATATTTTATTGAATTCTGGGAGGCATAAGGGAACATTTTCTTTTTTTCTAAGGAAGGGAATTTTCAATGGGATTTTATATATTTATTCTAGGAGTAGCATTTATTACAACTGCTTTATTTTCTAGTAAAATCTGTTAAAGGCTACAAAACCAGATCCTTTTTACATTATAAAATGAGGGTGGCTATTCAGAGACTATTCTGTTCTGTGTCTCACTGTTGAGATACCTGGTCTTTGCTAGTATAAACATCTTCTGCTAGCATCAGTTCCAGTAAAATTAAAAGAAGGCACAGGGTAACTGATGATTAGATGAAGAATTGTACAGATTCCTCAAAACTGCACAGCTCATGGAGGCACAGCAGAATATAGGCTTTCACATTATCATCTTCTAAACTCTTATGCTATGTTTCAAAGAATAAAAAAGAATAACAATCATGCTGAGAGCAAGCTTTTTTTTTCATTTTTAGTGAATTAAATCTTGTACTTTCAATTGTGCTGTTTATTTCCTTGAAACAACTGTTCTTGCACTAAGTTCAACAAGGCTCATGAGTCACTAAATTTGAAATTGATTTGTCTTTCTGGAGCAAGCCCCCTATGTATTTCTTCATGTACTAGAAGGACACAGGCTCACAAGATTTTCAGTGCTTCTGGTAGCTCAGGGGAGACCTCTTTAATTGGTGAGTGTACAAAAAAAAAAAAAAGGAAGAATTCCCTTGTAAGAAACTTCTCCCCTACAGATGCTATGCTTTATACTTTTATCTAGGTTGAGCCTGTAAGCAGCTGAGTACCTTTAATTCCCTATTGAAATCTGTGGGGGCTGGTAGAAATTCTTTACCACCAGCTCATTTCAAAAGGAATTTGTGTAGCTTGGATCTTCAGAAGGCTGAGCCCTCATTGAACTGGTCAGCTATGGTCTGGAGCAGAAGGTCCTCACCAGGGGGGAAAATGTCAGTGGCCCCCTACTCTGAGAATATTGAACTATAAGGCCTCCTGAGATCCCTTCCATATCAATTTTTTCCTGTGGTCCTAAAACTCCTCTTGTTTTTAAACAGTGACATCAGAGTTCAGCAGCTGCTGGATAGAATTCACTCTATATCTAAAATACTGGGGCGGGTTAAACACAAAGTGTTTAATAGCCCTAGCTAAATATTAGAACCCCAAGTCATGTTACTCTTTTGGTTGTTGGTTTAAATTTGTCCTCAGAATAATTTTTATCTCAGGAGAGAGAAGAAGAAAGAGCACACTAATGACCTTTATGTTTTGAAAGAGGTGAGTAAAAATTTATTAAACTGCAGTCAGGTAAAGCTCTTTGCACAGCCAGTCAGGGAAATATTTGCAGAGACTTCAAGGTGGGCTTTGGGCAGGAAATGGTTTGGATTCATAAAAGTGGAAAAGTCTAGCTAAATGTTTACCTTATATGTAGCTTGAAGTGGTCAAGTAAAAACAGAAGGTTATATATGACATTTGCAGATATCTCCAGATACTACTAAATATAGGCAGGAGTTTGTCTTTGGGGAAAGGGGCCTTTACACTGACATAATGTTAATTTTAGAATTTGCTTCTCTCTCCCACAATATACCTCATACAAGTATTTTACATTAAGAGAATATAATTATGAGGTTCAGTTATGTAAACATTGTAATCTATATTTTGAAATAGCACCATAACAGTTAATGAGAATTTCTGAAATTACCAAGAAATATATTAACTCTTGAACTGGCGGATAACACTAAAATGAGCAAGAAACAGTTTTGCTGCAGTAATAATATTAGACTAGTGGAATACTAGGGTTCCTTTTTTGTCTTTTCTTTTTTTATTTTTCCCCATTTGAATAATATGAAGATTGAAGGTGTACTCCGATGATATGAGTTGCTCAAGGAAATGCATTTGCATTCAGTCAACAACTATGATAATTATAGAATATACAATATGGCTAGCTTCACAATCTTTAATGTATTTATCCACAAAGAGCGTCCTGTAATGGAAAATGTATAGATATGTCCTGTCACATAAGCTGAAGACTTCATTTTGGATGGCATATGGTAAAATTTTAAAGTGGTTTTGTGGCATTAAAATTAAAAAAAATCCACTCAAATATTTTAGGCCACTAAGTACCTTTACAAAATTTGCCAAACACTGAATACCTATGGGAATGTGTAGGTAATGTTGGCCTGCTGAAGTCAACCTTTGGACTTAGCATTACAACCTAAGCTTCTAGTTCCTACTGGAATTACGTTCCAGCACAGGAACTGCTCTGACTGCTCAAAACCTAGAATGAATTCAATGTCCTCCCAAAGTCCCAGACAGGCTGAGTAGGCAAGAGCTGCCTGTTGCTGACTGGACAATGGCTCAGGGCAGCCTCACAGAGGAGGGTGCGAAATACCAAAAGATTTCACTTCACCACACCCTTTCTACTGTTCATGGCGGAGATCACTGATGAGCCAGGGAAGCACCTTGTCTGTGGCGCCCGACCCTGTAGATTCCCATGAGCTTTGGACCTTCTCCCAGATTCAGGCACTCCTTACTTGTGTGTCTCCTGCTGCCTGCTCATCGTTAGGTCGGGGTGCTCCATGACTCAGCTGATCATGCAGACGTGTCTAGACCCATGTGCCACCTGAGACACTCACCTGGGCTGTCAGCTTCAGTGCAGGAGCTGCAGCCTGCTTCAGAACTGGGTCCTCCTCAAAGTGGGAAGTAATGCTGATGCTCTGAAGTGAAGTTTTCATGAACCCTTTTCTGGAGGAGCCTCATTTTCTTGCTGACTTTAGGAGGAACAGGGTTATTTCATACAGGTTCTAACAGTGGGATTCAGTTCAAAGCAGCTGATCTGACTACACCTGTATGTGAAAAGGCCAGGTAATGTCCAACTCAGCTGTCCATGTATATACCTGCTGGCTATCACTTGAAATGTCTGTGGCATTCTATACAGCTTTATACAACGTTATACAACTGCACAGGACAGACAAATAAATGCAGCACGACCTAGGTGAGATAGACACCTTTTGGAGCAGCAGATGGAGGCCAGAACTTATCCCTCAGAGTGCCTGTTGTGGCACAAGTAGCTGGAATATTGGCAGCAAAGCCAAGCCCACTGATTGGAAAGGGATCAAGGGCATCTGACAGTCACCTAGAATCCTGACTCTAGATGGAAAATTTTAGTCCCACCTTAACTTCAAACAGGATTCCAGCTCATATTCTTAGATGCATGAAGTGATACGAGAGGTTTGATTCAGTTGCCTAAAAAAAAGGATTTGGTGCCATTTTAGGCACCATGAGTTTTCTTATATAGCTTTTACCTGCCACTGATGATCCAATTCAAATGGCAGCAGGGCATCTAAAATGGCAACAAGATTCCTTTGTTTATTGAATTCCATTTAAGGAGTCATCCAAGCTTTTTATCTAGCAAGCATTTAATGTTTCAAAAACAATAGGGGTAAAACCAGGATGTTTGATGGCTTTGTTGCTTAAAGTTGAGATGAATGAGGGTGGAGAAGGGAAGGGATGAAAAGAAGGAATTAAAACCTCTAACCATTTTTGTCATCTGTGAGTTTGCCTTCAAGACTTTCAAAGTTTATTTGCAGCAAACATCCAAAGATACTTAGCCACATCTTGAAATTCCTGCTGTTGGCAATCCTTATTTTCCCCTTTGAACTTCACAATGACTGTTAACTACTGGATAGATCTAACGGTGTCAACAGAGCACAATACTGAAGTTATCAGTTGTAAAGGTCTGCTGCTCAGCAAGACTGTTTTTTCTAGAGAAGTCAATAAATTTTTACTTACTTATACACTGATTGTTATTGATAATAATATAGCAATGCTGATAGCAGTCAAAAGAGAGAGGAATAAAATAAATCTTTTCTAGCATAAAAATGTTTTAAAAATTATACTTTCAGATCAGTCTTTTTTACTCCTCTTCCCGATATTCCTTTGTGGATGTGCTGTATCTGCAGCAGTTCAGTAATTGTCAGTAAATCTAATTATGCTATATTTGCAATGTCTAATTTACCTTTACTTTCAGCTAATTGGCCTATTAACTTGATTTGGGGAATAATCAGTTTGAAGTGCTGAGCGCACAAATGGAATGGAAGGACAAAAGAACTGAGTAAATTGTATCATATAGATTTATTCCTAACCATTTTTTTAAAGAAATGTAGGGGCACCCTCCTCCCACTTCCCCTATCCTTTCACTACCTCCATGGTGAAATACTGCTATAGGCCAAGTTAAATCTGGAAAGCATGCCAAGCCTATGACATGTTTTCATCCTTGGAACAGTATGCAGTAATGCAGAGTTTGCCTACTATTTCTACACTAGAAACCAAACACGTAGAATATCTGAAAGCATCTGAATCTCCAGTCACTACAATCACTACAAGACCATTAAGAGAAAGTGATTATACAATTTATTTGATTGCATGCTATACATACTCAGAGTTCCTACAAAGGAATGCTATTAGACAAGTTCTTATTAAGACCATCAGCAAGAACTCAATATCCTTTCGAAAAATTTTAGCTTGGTATAAATCCAGAACAACTAAATATTTTTCCTCTCTCTGTGATGCAGTTTTCCTCTCTCACACTCCTTGCAGAATGAGGAACTGTATTTGGTTCAGGAAAATATTATTGCAGGTTGCTGAAAACCTGAAAAACTTTAATCAATGAATAGTTTTATGATTTATTATACTGGCTAGCTATTCTATATATAATTATTATAATTAATAATTTATTAAATAAGTAATTTCACCACTGACTTAGCAGTTTTTGCACAAACAGATGTTTTTCATGATCTAGCTGCTGGGTAATAACCTTAGAATTGAAATTCTCTATTATAGAGAGATATTTGAAGAGATCCTGACATTAATGCTCTGGACGCTTACAAGCAAGTTTCTGGTGCTTTTTTAAGCTGATAACTGTTTTCAGGAAATAGATCAAATAACTCCCTTTTCCTCTCTGGAAAGGAATTCATGCCATCCAGAAGTATTTGTGCAATTTGGACCACTGGAAGCAGCCTGCCTTCCCCTAATCATATATCTGTCATCATTAGTGGCTGGGTAGATAAACTGCTCTGTTTGGGCAGCTCCAGAGTTCCTACAGTCTGGCTGGCTAAAGGTAAGTAGTCTGTGTTATGTTAGAAGTCCATAATATTTTAGGGACAGCGTTTGGACAGAGAAGTGGCAGAAGTATATAGTTACTGTTCTGTTTCAACCATATCAGTAATATGAGATAATTACATGATGGGCTGTGTTTCATCAATTGTGTTATCTGCTGCAGTAAAATGTGATTAAAAAAATTGCCCTCAGATTACCAGCCTTTGCTGCAGGTTTTCTGCTGCTTACTTAACTGCTGGATTTCTTTTCTTTTCTTTTCTTTTTTTTTTTTAATTTTAGAATGGTTTGAAAATTTCATTCTAATAACAAACACTTGAACTTCAACAGCCTGCCTCCCTAATGGCTTGAGTGAATGCTTTCTAAGTAAGTGGTAGTCTTTCTAATCCTTTCAGTTAGGGTGTATGTTTTACTGCCCTCATGTTAAGATGTTAATATTCTGTTAAGGATTTTATATGTTTAGTATTAACTTGTCTGAATTCATCAGTAAAAAGTAATTTTTGTACAAGTAATTTCATGTATAATAAAGGGCAATGTTCTCCTTAACTTGTTCTTGAAGAGTGACTACTGTTCTCCTGTGAAGGACCTTTTCACTTGCCAAAAGTAATGGCATGTTCTTCATTCCATGGAAGATGAAAAACAAGTTTTTTCAAGTTTTTTTGTTTTCTTTATCAGCCTTTTCATATCAAATGTGATAACTGTCACCTTTTTTATTTGTACAGATAATAAAGACATAACTAATTGCAGATATTCTTTGTGTCTAATCAAAATTGCTGTTCTCTAGATATACAGATATTATATATTTATTTTATATATATGTATGTGTATATATAATTATATATTATTAGTCTTTACATTTGATAGGACTTTTCCGCTAGGTGCCGAACATTGGTGTCCAAACTGTTGTTTAGAATTATGTAGAATAAAAAGGCACTCCTCAGTCCCAGACAACACAGACAATTTGAAAACTGCTCAGCAAGACTACTAGTGATCTTACTGCACCTAATTCTTGCCTGCTGAGGATTTTGGGTACTTTAGGATAGAGTATCCTAAAAATTATATTTTCTTAATGTTTTCTGAAAAAAAAACTGAAGTAGTAAAAATGAAATAAGAAATAGGAAAAGTGTTTACGAAAGGTCAATAAAAACCAGAATAGTCAAAAATAAGTTGAGAATTCACAGCTGAAATGGGTTTATATTTTAAAAAACCCTTCTGCTTCTCCATCTCCATATTTATTAAAATATCAAGAAGTGCATTTTTAGAGAATAAGTGGAATCCTCAATGTAGTGTTTCAGTTTGTCCCCTCACACGGGCTACTAATTTAATGTAGTGGGTTGAGTATTTTGGTCTAACACCAGTGTACCCACTAAACTTATTTATTTATTTTCTGCTATGAGATAAGGATTAGGAGAACTGCAAAGCAACCTCAAAACCTTAAAAGGTATAAAGATAGTTTTATTAACAGAACTAAAAGAAAAAACAATAATAATCAGAATAAACCTTCAGGCACTTCTCCTCCCCCCACCTCATTTCTCCTTCTCACCAAGAACATAAAGAGACAAAACTTGAGACTTTCAGACAGTTTACCACCTTTAAAATGGTCTTTCATCTGTTCAGTTGGGAGAGGAGTCTCTCCTGTTACGCCATGGAGGCTTTTCCACAAGAACACAGTTCTCTCATCGTTTCAATATCACAGCGAATCAGGCACCTGGAAAAGGAAATCTGTTCGCAGTGTGAAAGCCCCTTCCCTTGACACACAGTTCTTCCTGCAACTGCCTTCGAGGGCTCATCTCTGTCTGCTGGGGTTCTATTTTAAGGATGAGCTGTTCTGGTAGAAAGCAAAGGGTCCTCTCATTTTCTCCCATCTCTGTGGCAAGGTTCCCCGCTGGACCACAGTTTCTTCCCTGGAGCAAGGATTCTCGTCGCTCCCATCTCTCTGGTATGGTTCCCCAATACCACAGTTATTTCAACATCTGCTTGCTTTAGCACGGGTGCCTTTTCTCAGGCTGCAGTTAGAGTGTTGCATCCGCCCAATTGTATTTATGAGTTACGAGGAATAGTCTAATATTATAGTCCATTACCATGGCCTTACAGAAGAATTTTCTGCTTGAAGCATCTCCTCTTTCTTCTGTGGTATGGTTCCCCATCACTGCAGTTACTTCATGTCTTCCATCTTTGTTGTTGGTCACATGATCTCTGCTGGGCCGCGGCCGAAGTTGCTGCATTCTTTTCCCCGGGAGGCAGGGGAGCCGGGGACTGCAGGATCTCGGCAGCCAGGCCAGGATTCAGGTGCGGCAGGATCTCTGCCACGCCTGGACCGGCCCGGCCCTGCAGAGCTGGTAGGGCCTGACTGAGAGGGCCTGACCTGGCCCGGGCCCAGTTGGCTCTGCTGGGCCAAGGCGCGGGGGGGCCCTCGTTACCTCTTCGGAAGCTGGAGAAGCAAGAGAGCGATTCCCGGGCTTCTCCTTTCGTAAATGGAGAATCACAGAGGCATACTTAGCTTCTTAAGTGGCTAAACAGAGTGTCCGTTTTAGAATTAGCCAACTAATTGGTTCTCTCATTCCTGCAGGAAGCAGTCAAATTCCTTATGAGTAAAAAATTACTTTTTCAACCCACGACACTCAAAAATGAGACGAATGAAATGAAAACTCTTTATCACCTGACTGGATTAGTCTCATTCAAGATATAGGAAAGCATTTCAGGTTTCCTGCCTCTAGCACAGCTGCACATTCATGCAAAGTTTTCTTTGTTTGTTTTTTGTTTGTTTGTTCGGTTTTTTTTTTAATCTACAGTAAGAATTAGAAAATCCTGCGGCAAAGCTACTGTCAGAAAAGGCATTCTGCATTCTTCATTCATTTGTCAGCAGTGCAGTGCATCTGAAGTATGGCCACCGTCCAAAGAGACTAGAAAAATGGATTAAAGAGTCTGGGTTTTATAAAACTGTACTGTGTCATCAGTACATCATCACTATAATAAATACTGGACAGAACAACGTTGCAATTATTAGAGCCATATTTTAGTGAACATATACAGATGTTACAGTTTGAAAGCTGCTACCACAGCTTTGACTCATGGCTGTTATTACTGCTTTCCTTTCCTACTCTGTGTGAGACCAAACACACAGGAATTCAGCCATTCAATGCTTTAAACTGCAAAGTAAGGTTTTTGTGTATTAAAAGGTGTGTCAATTTAACTTACATTACTTGAAAAATAGCCTTGGTATGCACATGAAAAGCCTGTATGGATACTTGTGTTTAAATATGGGATTTGTTTACATCAATTAACTTTGAATAAAGAACTGAGCTAACGGACCTTCATATCTGTCATGTTGTGACTAGATTAAGAATATACCTAAGAGCACTATCTTTTTGGAAGTCATGGTATAAACTTTATGTGGATTGTCTCAATTCTGACTACAGATGAGGAATTAAATTATGCTTTAATAGCTTTTCTATACCTCTGGCACATTTTCCCACTTCCTTGCACATGGTCATATTCTTTTCAGGTGGTTCTAGGCCTGTGTTCATTGAGCTGGAGACTCAGACTAGACTTTCTCTGCCCTAGAGCTGGCCTGTTCTACAGTTGTTCTTTTCCCTACACCAAGGGCTAAAGCTGGTCTCATGTCCAGAGAGGCCTGCTGCCTTTCTATGTGTTCCTCTGTGACTGCTGGGAAATACTAGAAAAGAATATTCAGAGTCTGTCTATTTCAAAGAAGGAGAGAGATGCATATTTTCCATTTCTTCAGAAGTATTTTGGGAAAATTCAGTAAGAGCTGTTTGTTTTCTGTGTTCCAGAGATAGTGCTTGTAAGAAGATAATGATCCGATTTATTTTAGGTATTTATCCAGAAGACTGAGAGTTTGAGAAATCCACCTTTGAGTTGAAAACCCAAGTCACTCATTAGCTAATTTGCTGTAAGCCAATTGGTTGCAGTCAAAATAAGTTTTCCATTACTTTGTCATCCAATACCATTTCCAGAGCTACTTGCTAATCTAATTGACAGCAGTATAATGACTACAATCATCACCACAATGCAACAGTTCAATTTTTAGCTTGTGGTTCCCTTTCCTTTTTCCCCTTGGGCTTATCTATTTTTTTGACATGTGAAGATCTGCAGTCTTCAATTTTTCTTTAAGAGACAATCTTCAATATTCATCAAAGTAAAACAATATGTCATATCTTTCAATTCGGTAACATCATTCCTTTTTCTGTCTGCTGAAAATAAACTCTTTAATGATTCAGTTCTTACTGGCTCATAATATGTAGTCAGTCCCTTCAGCAGAGCAATGATCTCCTCACCAAGCTTTAAGTAGCTTGGCACAGACACCCTTTAGTACATACACTCTAAGATGCCATGAAAAAAATAATCAGGTGTAAACTACACAGCTGGAATTGTTAGCTAAAAGGTAACAGGTAAGTTAAAAATATATTGGGCATAATTTTTAAGGGAGCTCAGCACCTTAAATTGTCAGGCTATATATTGGCTTTTTTTGCTATTTAATACTGTCATTAGGTAAAACCATGAAAATAAAAAGGTAACATTGAAAGGAACAGTAACAAGATCTAGATTGTGCCTATTGTAGATCAGTTAGCTCTTCTGTTTTCATTCCAGCCAAGAAGCCTGATGAAGAAAGAAATTGTTGCTGGGTTTTTTGTAACTGTAATCAACAGGCTCAGTTAATAAGCTACAAGTGTAAAGGCAAAATTCCTGTTTAAATTCAGATTTTTTTTTCACGGAAAACATTGGACTACAAGGAAAATAAAAGATCACTGCAATTTTTCAGACAAGGATGTCAGTTGTGTGCATTGCTTCCATCTTCCTCACTATCTGATATTGAAAATGCGTCTGTCATATCAGGTTTCATTTCAGATAATAAGGGAAGTTAAAAATTAACTGGTGCTCCTGCATTCACAGAATCCAACCTTGGTCAAGCAGTAGTTTCCTGTATATTAATAGATTTGAAATTATTCAGGAAATTGGTTGAAAATGACAGAGTCACTGAACATTATTTAATGGCAAATGACTCGAACAATTCTGTCGGAGCCATGCAGAACACAGAGGTCAATGCTGCACTGCAGCATGGCAGCTGGTGTGCCTCAGGAGCTACAGACAGTCAACTCCAGTTTGAAATAACTTATAACTGGCAAAGATAAAATGGACCACAGGAAGAAAATCTTCTTCAAAAAAGCTATAGTAATATCATGCTATCATATCCTACATGGTCTTTCAAGTTATAAGTGCAGCAGAGCAGTGATCTGAGTTCTGGGTTTAAGTCTATACTTAAATGTGTTAGTGAAAAGGATTCCTCTCTTTCATACATACATACACAGACAGGTTTTTGTTTTGAGTATTCGCAAGTCTTCATGTCCTACGGTAGAATAAAAAAGAAAAAAAAAGAAAAGAAAAAAGATGATTAGCCACCAAAATAAATTATTGGGTGATGCAAATAATATAAAAAGTTCTTGGGACAATGCCTACTCCCACAGACTTACATGAAATGCAGCTTATATTTCAAATTTACTGATAGTAGCTGAGGCACAAGTTTGTCAGCTTCATTATTAGTTTTAATTCTTCCATATGAATTGACCAGAAATTAACCCTGAAGAAGTAGGAAATTTAACAGCCTCATTTACCAACATGTGGATTTCATCTTCTGAAAACCTTAATCCACTCTGACAGTTTTGCAATGAAAAATAACATAAGTAGGAAGTGAAATAAGGAATTCACAGATGGACCCAAGATTGTATAAGTAGTATCACCCATATTTCAAATCACTTTTCCTAATGTAGAAGAGAACAAAGAGGCTTGTATGAAATAAGAACCATATGCTTATTGAGTTATATTTCATGAGGTAAAGACTATTGTACTTTCATTCTGACATCAGTATATGTCTTTCACATTGTTTTACTCTACATAGGTGATATCAGAGAAATTTTTTTTAAATGTAGGATATGTTTTCTGAGTTACCTGACCATATAATTCAGGATGTGTGTAGAGTTCAGCCTGTATCATTTAAATGCCATGGCCAAATTTTTGAAGTCTTGAAATTTTTTTATCACTTCAGCAGATCACTTTCAATAGTACAGTTGCTGCTGGATGATCCTTGAAAGACATTACTGTCAGACTGAAACACAAACGTATATAATCCCATAGGTTTCTGGGATAGGTGGTTAACTTACTTGTGGAAATGGGCAGTCTTTCTAAAACTGAGAGAGAGATCCTAAGTCCTGGAAATGCAGATAAAATTATGTGATTTTTGTCCAGACTCATTGTTTTGTTCACCAGTGGAAAAATTTTTGACTCTAATGTCGTTTATTAGCCTTAAGTTTGCCTCCACAAAAGGAAGTGAGGATGCAGTTGCTCCCTCTTTGAAACATTAAAGTGTTATTTAGATTTGTCTAAAATTCTGCCTGGTTTTGGAGACTCATTTTCCATGGTCTGTAATTAAATGAAAAGTTCTTGTGGCAATGTAATATAACTACATCATGGTAGATTTACATACCATTGTTTTACATGTTATATATAATGTACTCTGGCAATCACTTGGAATTCTTCGTTTTCCTCTGCTCTCCTCCCAATAGTTTTGCATATTTAAAAATAAGCACTGTGTAGACATCTCAAGACAGCTGCTGGACTTAGGAACACCAGGGTTACTGCAATTGTCACATCTTTTTATTCCAAGCAGATGCTATATGCAGAGTGAAAGGAAAATAGAGCAAATTACTGGAAGACATAAAAAATATCTATTATACCCAGTATCTCTACCAGTATATAAAAAAAAATCCTCATTTAGATTTGCGTTTGGTAAAAACCAGCAAAACTGATGAGATTTCCTCCCTCTTGAACAATTTCTTTATGGCATGATTTTAGATATTCAAGTTGCTTGATTTTAAAGCAACTGTTTTAAGTATCACTTGTTTGGGTTTTTTTAATACCACTTGCAGCTCAAAGATCTGAGTGATCCCAACAGGACTGAAGCAAGATTCCTAAAAGCTGAAGGGATCCTGGGCAGAGAGACTTGTACCAGTGACTCACTACAGGATACCTTGGTTAAGTTTCTTGTGTTCAGGTTTACTCAGGTGGAAGACTGAGCAGAACAAGAAAAAGGAAGAGGACTTCCACTAATTTTTGTATTGGAACAGAGCATTCAGCCTGCATATTATAAACACTTTATTTTTTTTTTTTAGTTTATTTTGACTCCAAGTAGTACTAAATACAATCTATTTTAGTTGTTTCATTTCGAATGGACTTTATTTTAAATTTGCCATAACATCTTCATCCGTGTCCCCCCATCACCTTTATTTCAGTCAGAAGAATTTGGAAAAAAACTGCATATACATGGCAATCACAAGAAAAATACTGCTGCTTCAATTTCTTGGAAGCTGAGATGTTCCTTTAAGTCACTGAAGCATTCACAAGGCAGAATTTACATGACAAACAGGATCTGATCTTTCAAAGTCAAGATAAAAATATACATTATATAAAAACAGTATCTTAAAATAGGTCTTGTATAAAAGACTGCAATTACCGGCCTAGGACAATATACTTGAAGATGCAATGTAGGCTAGGCTAAGATTCTTATTAAAATTTGATATTGACAATTCATGCTCAGAATTCACATGCCCATACCACATTTCAGATACGTTAACTGTGTCTTTTGTATCAATGGCAAATATCAATCAAAGCAGAAAATGGTAAAACCCCCCAGAGATAAGATGGTCCATCTGCATATACTATATTCTTATATCTTAACTAGTATTTGAGAAAGATATTATTTCTGTATAATTTCTATCTACCATTTGTGCTCTAACACTGCGTAGAAGGCATAATCCAGATAAGACTGATGTAAAACCCTCGTAAGTGTGTTAAGAAAAAAAAATGGAGTGGAAAATGCCAAAACTAAATATATTTTAAGGTAAATTAAATGCAAAGAAAGACCCCAAAAGACCCACTAAAGTAAGCAGTCTGCTCCAAAATGCTCGATGTTCACTACATTTTACTGAAGATGTATTAGACAAGATTTTCCTCTGGTTATTCCCAGGAAACACACCATTCCTCCTGTTCTCACAAACACACCATTCCTTCATGTTCTCACAAAATGACAGGTGCCTCTCCCAGCATTGCAGGTCTAGCAATGTGCACTTACACGGCTTGTAAAGAAGAAAATCCTAGTACTGTAGGGACTCCACAAGAATTTTGAACGGACCTCCTTCACTAGGAGATGGAGGATCTGAGAGCTACTGATTTTCCTTCCCTAGGAGAACTTCCCCTCTTTCTCAGTTACAATATTTACTCATATTTCTAGTATTTTCCCCATAACATGGTCTTTAAATTTTTTCTACTGAGGTCTTGCACTAACATGAAGAAGTCAAATAAAGAAGAGCTAACATATAAAAATTCTAGAACACAAATCTGTCCTATAACTTTCTTTCACTCAAGGTTTTCTTTCATTTTAAATTCCCTTGGCATCTGATACCCTGACACTGCAGAAACAGGGATTTTACAGAAACGTTAAAACTGCCACAGTTGCACTTCAGAGTATTTGATTTCTAGTTACTTTGTTACAGATAAAGTCAAATGTTTTAATACGAAGAAAATAAATGCTCTCAGTTTGCCGCACATCGGTAGCTCTGTAACCTTACACAGCTGAATGCCACGTAGTAATGTGGTTATGCTCAGTTTGCTGTTCAAACGGTTTTTTAAACATCTGCTTCTCTGTGCAGGAGTTAAAAATTATTATAAGCTCACAGAAAACAGGTATAGTATGTTAGATATAACCAGCCAAGATACACAGCCTGAGTTCAATAGACCTTAGAGACAGACACAAGAAAGATAAAAAACCCCAACTTTTATGTTTTGGAAGCAACTGTCTATTTATATCTTCAAATGCTTACAGATATTCTTGCTGAGTGGTGCCACTGATAACAGTTGATAGAGACAAAGGCCTGAATAGCAAGTGACAACTTGGATTACATAGTTTGCTCTACCTTTTTTTTTTTCCCATCAGAAGTTATATTTTCTACAATAAAAGAATCAATGTGCAACACTGGACAACCAAACTCCTATGACTGTCAGTATCTCTGCAACCAAAATCTCATTTTGTCCTTTTACATATATGAAAGATGAAAGATTATCTTTTTGAGATAAAAAAGAAGGGGAAAACAAATCAGAATCATAAACTCTAGAGAATGTACTCAGTCTCTCTTTCCACAAGTTAGCTGAAATTGTTTTCTATGCCAAAATAAAGTGACTCTTTGAAGCCACCTATCAGGTCCTCCAGCAGGTACATGTTGTGTCTGTACACTGCCAAATAAAATAGTCAGAGGAAGAATTTAAGCATCAGGCCTCTATTTGTCCCTATGTCTGCCTTTTTATATTATTTCTGCAGAGTGCTTGTGTATTTGTTGACAAAGGATTCAAAGACTATGAATACGCATGGTAAGGAAGGGCTGAACAAACTGTAAAACCCACACTCTTGGTCTGAAAACAAAGTTTTCGCAGAGTCCCAAGTGCTAGAACCAGGAAAAACCAGAAGTTGATGGTGTCCAAATGAGTGTTACCACCTCGCGGGCCTGCATGTGCATGAGACCTCACAATGATATATACAGTACTGTGTGCTGCCAGATTAAAAGCAGTGGTTAACCTTTTGGGGGATTTCAAGGAACAACTGAAAAATAAAATAGATTTATAGGGAAACAAAATGCATTTCAAAAAATGTACTTTTGTATGCTCATTTACTTTTGTCATTGTTTTATCAGACTGACCTCAGTATAAGTATGAAAGGATATAAAAATTCTGAATCATAATCTTAGCTACTGGCAAGAACCCTGAAATCCAAGGCATACTTTCAAGAGTGATTGCATTTATATATTAATCTAAAAGAAATATTATCATTTCCAGGCACTTAAAGAATATTAAATACTAAAAAACTTTCCCTATATGTATAAATTGTAATGTCAAGCTGTGTGACAAAAAGAACACCTGGACTTAAAAAAAAATGTTTGAAGTGCTTTTTATTTAATATTTCAAATATTTCATACCAGTATTACTTTCTTGTGATGTTTGTCTGCGATATAACTTTCCTGCATAAGAACGAGAATCTAAGAGAATTTTGTGTCTCCGTTTCTAGTTCACTTTCTGTTCCAGTTCCAAATATTGTCTGAATACTTTATAGGTTGGAGAAAAAGCAGAAAACATCTCAACTTCTAAACTTGTATCTTGTCTTTCATCCATTGTAACAGTAAATATTTTGAGTTTTGGGTGTTGGAATGAGCATCAAATTGAGACAAAATTCAGAGACAGTCTGGCAATAGTCCTTGTGGAAGCAAATTTCATCATGGATCATGTATCTGGCTGCTCTGGCTGTTGCAGATGTGCATGCTGGGGTATCCCCAAGGTAAGATCCAAGCTGTTGCTGGCGTGTTACAGCTGGGATACTCAGTGGTAATGCTTCAGATCAGGAATTCCCAAAGGGCACTCAACAGACCCATGGTTTAGAGTGCTTTGTTGTAGACAAGACTGAGAAGTCTTCTGGAGTTAGAAGAAAAAGTGATTGCCTTGACAGGTTGTAGATAACAAGAACAAAAGGCTTCTCGCCCCTGTTCCTCCCAGAACCTTAGAGAGCAAAATTTGAGACTTTTACTTTAGACTGAAAAAGGGAAGATGGAAAGCTTTTCACATGACTGCCCAAGCTGAGATCTCTTTTCCAGGATGTGCAGTCACAGAGGGAATGTGTGGTCCCTTTATTTGTTCTTTTATACAGAGCTTTTCATGATACAATCCCATCTTTGAAGAAGGTGATAAGAAAATGTATAAAGAACCAATTAAAAAGAAAAATGCATATATGGTTTTAATATATATTATTATTCTCAACTCAGCAACTTTTCATGCAGAAAATATTATCAGTTTTAAAGAAAAAGATTGAGTGGAAAGGATCACAAATTGATTTTAAATGGTTGTAAGAACAAAAGCTACTGGGTGGTTGGCTTTTTTATTTTTTATGCATACTGTGAATCAGGCAAGATCTAAAAATAAGAAAGATCTAGCTAAATGCAAAACACATACTGTGTTCATGAGATGAATCTCAAAATGAAATACAATAAAATTATCAGACAGTAATGGAATAAAGAAAAGAAATATAGATCTGTGCCTGCTGTTCAGAATGTGAGAAATTGAATCATGACTGGTCCAAGTGAAAAAATATATCTAATTCCTCCAGAGGACACTGTGTATAAACAGTTAAAGGAATGACATGTGGAGTGTTCTACTACACATTTTTCCAGATAAAAGTAGCATAACATATATTTACTGAGATGCTGTAATAGTGAGTGCAATTCGTGAACTAGCTCGGTTTTTCTAATTTTGGATAAGACTAGAATAAAATTTTGGCTTGCAAGTGAAAGATTAGTACAATTAAAGGCCTTCAAGTGGTTCAAAATTTACTTGGAATAGTCCTATTTACACTGAGAGTTCACCTTTGATATGAAAGGACTAAGTCTAGAACATATTCATGATAACAGCACGTTACTACAAACACATTGGCAAATTTTTAAAAAAACACCCTTTAGGAACCAAGGTTCACCTGAGTTTTTGTTGAACTCTAGCACTGTCTTTCATCAAAGGTCTAATGAGGTGCCAAGCATCCATAACTGGGAACAAGAGAGGGTTTTGCTACCTGAGGAAATCTGGGACTGGAATTTTACCACTCCTCTGAAGGATTCTATGGGGAAGTGTCACAGTTGCAGTTATTTGAGGGGTTTATGTCTTCTGTTTATATCAAGAGCACAACCAGATAGGTGCAACTTCAGGTAACACTGCCTGATGAGAGCAGGAAAGGAATTGCGTGCAGCCAGTTCTGTTTCCTGCACAATGCAACAAAAACCTGTGGCAATGACAAATAAATTCAATAAACAAGTAACATTTTACTTCAGAGTCTCAAAACCAGTTTCTGTAAAGTAAAAAAATGTGGTTTTTTATGTCCCTCTCTGTCTGCAGTGCATAAAGCAAAATGATTAAAACAGCAATGGTTTTCATACTCAGCTTGCACCCCACTATTTCCTGGCCAGTATCTCCAAGTTTGTCCACTCAGTTCCTTGCATCCCTGCCTTTGTGAGTCTGGCTGCAAAGAGCTGCAGCCTTTCCCTTGCTTCCAGTGTCTGTCAGTGTGTTTTAAACCCACTCACTCTCACTTCTGCCAACCTCAGCATCTGTAAGAGTTTAGAATTTGTTTTGTTTCTAAATTCAGGGATGATGAGGCTGCAGGCCACTAGCTTGTTTGGGCACAGGTTATTCTGCTTGTGTCTCTGTTCCACAGTGCCACTTGAGGATAAATAGCAGTTCTTTGTTCTTTGAAGGATCTGATATTTGCAATGGTTTTGTTTCCTGTTGTTTTTCACTAACAGCTTCCTCTGATTTAGCTCTGTACTTTCAGGTTGGATAAAAGCAAGGCAGTCTGAAGTCTGCGTATTTGTAGTAAATAAAGCAGATATCATCTTTATTCTGCAGAATATATAACAAAACAAAAAACTAATAAATGCCTAATTGCTTCTTGTATTTCTAACCTTTGGCATGGCTTACTCAGATTTTTAAGCAAATAGGAGGAAAACACCAAGTGGAGTTTCATTTTGAAAAAAGCATTCATTCGGTTTGTATAGATCTTTGTTTTTCTGGTGTGTTCATGTTCTTTAGAAAGCACAATTTCTATATCATTCGCTAAGCAAATAAAATAAAGACTCTTGACCCCACAAGGTTCTGCAGATACAAGAAGGAAATGAAATCACATGTTCTCAGTTTTTTGTAATTCAATTCTTCCCCTGAGAAAGGACCTAGGTACTCAGCTATTAATGTTACACATAAATGAAAGAAGGTTTTCATTACCATCCACACCAGCATCCATAGAATTGTGTCTGTTGTTTTCTTTTTAGAAATTTTGTTGGTATTTTTTTTAATTGATTAAATATCACATTTTCTCAACAATTCACAGGGGGAAACTAAGGAATCTGAGGAGGAACTAGGAAATAGAAAAATAAAATATAAAATAAAAT